>CAXAJY010000179.1:245000-292500 GCA_963969285.1 Odontomyia ornata
TACATAAATAAAAATAAAAGATTTCTTTTAAAAAATTGCAACTTTTTTCATCCAGTCCCAAAATAGCGCTACCTAATGCTTAAGTTCTCAAGTGTACGAATAACCAAGTGGCTCACTATATATATATATATATATATATATATATATATATATATATATATATATATATATATATATATATATATATACATATATATATATATATATATATATATATATATATATATATATATATATATATATATATATATATATATATATATATATATATATTGTATATATATTGTATATATATTGGGTGTAAAACTTTATAACCGGAACTTGACGCTAGATGTCCGTACTAACAAATATCCTGAAAGCTCGAACTTTATATATATATATATTTATATATATATATATATATATATATATATATATATATATAGATATATATATGTCATTTTGAAGGTACATTTGACAGCTATCAAAATCAGTCAACAAAACAATTTTATCTTGTGTGCACCATTATTATTTTTTACGATGAATAGCTTCGAAAATATATATATATATATATATATATATATATATATATATATATATATATAGATATATATATATATATATATATATATATATATATATATATATACATGTATATATATAGATATACATATATATATATATATATATATATATACATGTATATATATAGATATATATATATATATACTCGTGTATATATATATATATATATATATATATATATATATATATATATATATATATGTGTATATATACATATATGTGTATATATATATATATATATATATATATATATATATATATATATATATATATATAAAGATCTATGTCCATAAATCTTCTAGAAGAACAAGTTTATTGCCAGGGCACATATATTTCGTGTAATATAAGGTAGGGTTTTTGGAAAACAAGTGCAACTTAAATATAGCCAGTTCGTTATTTTGAGCAATGACTGAAATTTTAGGTACTTGTAATGGCACCCAACTCTTTATTTTACTCTGTAGATACGTTTCCGCCATAACCGGTAAAAAAATCATGTCAAAAGACATATCTTTCATATTAAAAACAAGGAATGTGTTCCCAAATTTACAAAAACCGTGAAACATGAAAAAATAATCGAATTTTTTTTATTAAAAACCTTTCAAAACAAAATTAAAGTGAAATTCAAAATCATGCTACTTTCAAAATTTAGAATACGTCATGTTTTTTATTCGAAAAATATAAAAAAGCAGCTCTGGTTGCCTATTTGAAAGATCAGTAATTTTATAAATAAGTGTACATATGAAGATTAGTTATTAATCACAGTTTGTTTGAAGTCTGGCTTGTTTACTCCTAGCAGAAGCAACATCACATACATCGCTTGATATGTATGTTGAAGACTCTTGCTCATTAACGTTTTTTGACGTTGGTTTTCCCTTAACCAAGAAGTCTGTTATTAGATGCTGAGTTTTGGGTCAAACAAGTCTTTTGTAAAGCTCTTCATATCCAGCCGTGCAAGCATGGAGATTCCATTTAAATTGTAATGCATGTTCATGTTAGGATCATGGGCCAAAAAAATGATTTGCCGGGTGCTTTAAGCCCTTGCGGATCAAGTTAGCCGTTATTTGATAACTTCACCATCATATTCTTCATTAGGATTGTCAGACGGTATTATTTCCATCAAATCCTCCACATCTAAAGCTTTTTCAGTCAGCAGTTCATCGAAATCACCAGCTTGTATATCGTCAAACCCTTTACCACCGATTTCGTGTAACAATGATACAATTTCCGAGCAAATAACAGATGTTTGTATTCCCGCATCTTCTGTATGTACGCATTTTGGCCATATTTTCTTCCAGCAAGCTTTAAGGTTAGATCTCCGAAGTTGTTTAATGGCAAAAAAAGCAGATGTAATACAATCCTTTATTGTATAATTTTTCCATGCTTCTGTAACCATCATCTGTTTTTCTCCAACTACATCCAAAATATATTTAAATGTTCGCTTAACATAATACATTTTAAATGTTGCAATTATGCCTTGATCCAGGGGCTGGATCTAGGATGTCGTATTAGGTGGCAAGAATATTGTTTGGATATTTTGGCGCTCTAGTATAGGATGAGTGCGTTCGTTATCAATAAACAAAGGAACTCTAAATTCGATGTTTTTTTGTTCTATATATTTCCTGACTTTGAAACGAAGCATTCGTAAAACCAATATTTTTAATCAAATTTCTATCGATAGGTATCTTTTTCTGTTGCATATCCTCAAGCCAATTCACTTTGTTTTTCTGTTTTTTCCAAAATTGCATTGCGACTGTATGATGTTGCTTTTGAGCTGATTTTCTTTCCAGAAATAACTGATTGTCGAATTAAATCCTCATTCTTTCGCAACCCCAAAGTTTTTCCAATAGATGTGGGACCTTCACCTTTCTTTAGACGGTCTCAAATGTTAATCTTAGTCTCCAACGAAATTGCATGCCTCTTTTGAACATTCTGCTGTTGTTTTGACATCATATTTATTGAGTACTATAACAATTGATTGAAAATAATGTTGCTTCTAAAACACTTTAAAATAAAATTAACTATAGAAGAACTAAGAAATCACCGACAATCAAAGGTTAATGGAAAACGCACTTTCCAATTCGAAACTAATATAAACAAAAACTTCACAAATTCTTTGATAGTATTTTCTACAGTGCTATTCTTTACATCCCAAGAACTTACGTCCATACTGAAAAATGAAATGCTGCGATGCAGAGAAAACCCAATGTAAACCTATGTTGTTTCTGTAAGTATATCAAAATTTACTGAATTAAATTGTAAACCACCGACTTGGGAAAAAAAATTTTGAATTCTTGTTAGATCGAAAAATCCGTGAAAACAAAAATGAATTTATTCTTATTTCTGACCCGTGTTATTTCAAAATCTGGTAAAAAAAGATCGCGTAAAAAAAGAGTTGGGTGTATACGATTCCATCATTTCCAATGTCTATTTCAGGTAAAGTTTTATGATTAAATAAGAGTCTAATTCTATTAATTCTACGAATTGAATAAGAATTTACTCTATTAATTCTATCAAATTTCTTACCCTTCTCTACCTAATGGCGTTGAGATGGACCCGTTCTCGAAAAAGAGCTAGTTTGGACATTTAGTCGTAAAGTACATCGAAACTGCGCCGAAGATTTTGTTATTGCAAGAATAGACTTCTTTGTAGAGCAAGTTCACAGCCAAATGCTGCTGGAACTTAGTGTCCCAGTAGGAAACATAGACTATATTGGGTTATTCGATAATTAATGTCGTTTCGTAAGAAGTAATACAATCCTTTAATCAATGATATATTTACCGTTTTGTTGGATGACCTTTTGCCATCTTTCGGTAAGTTGAAAAATTCCACGTTCGAAGAAGCCTTGGTTTTTAGAAGCGAAGAACTTGTCCAATTCGAATCAAATGTTTTACAAATGATAGTCCGATGGTGCTGTCAGGGCTATAGGGTGCATCAGTCCGCAATTAAGCTCCATTGTTTTTGGACGGGTTTCAAACGGGTGTGGGGTCTAGCGTTATCATGATGGAACATCACGCCTTTGCCCTTGGCCAGTTCAAGGCGTATTTTCTTGATTTCTTCATTCAATTTCGATAGGTGATTACATCCGAATCAAAAGTTTGGTTTCTTGGAAGCAGCTCAAAGTAGACTATACCCTTGTAATACCACCACACAGAAAGTATAATCTGCTTTTGGTGAATATTGGCTTCGGATGTTGATTGTGGGGGCTCATCTTGCTTGGTTTATGATCCTTTTCGGACTACGTTATCGTAAACAATCCATTTTTCATCACCCGTTGATTCTTTTTAGAAATGGGTCATTTCGGTTACGATTCAGCAAAGAGACACATACGTTAAAAAGTTACATCCCTCCCTGACTTCCAGTGAAAGTTTGGTGACATTCGGTTCAGTGGAAGCGAAGTTATTGCGTCTAAAGTGACAGTATGTTTGTGTCATCGGTACAAAAATGAGTTTCGAACAAAGAGCTAATATCAAAGTTTGTTTTAAAATCGGTAAAACGTTTACCGAAACATTTGTATTGATGAAAAAAGTTTATGACGATGATTGTCTATCTCGTGGCAGAGGTCATGAGTGGTTTATACGTTTCAGAGATGGTCGTGAGGACATGAATGACGATGAACATACGGGCCGCCCCAAAATCAGTGATCACCGATAACTCCATCGAAATTGTGCGTGAATTTATCAGACATGAACCGAAATCATCGTTGAAATTCCTGGAATCGGAGTTGAATATCTCCAAAATATCGATTTACCGCATTTCAACCGATCATTTGGGCTTACGAAAGGTCTGTGCACGTATTGTTCCAAAATAAACGAGACTTTTGTCATAAAAATCCACTCCTGTTACTGATTTTTTGACTAGAAATCGCATTTTAACCATCAATCACTCACCGTATTCGTCTGATGTGACTCCCAGAGACTTCTACCTATTCGAAAAATTGATTTTGGTCATGAAAGAAAAACGCTTTGCGTCCGTAGAGGGCATCCAAAAGGCTTGTACCGACATCCTGAAGGACATTCCGGTCAATGACCTGGAAAACTCTTCCGAAAAGCTTTTGGATCACGCAAAACAGTGTATCGAGGCCGAAGGAGACTATTTTGAATAGTCTCTTATTTTGGGAGGCACCTAGAATGGCAAGTAAACGATTGAATTCGATATGTCGAGCTTCTCTGCTATTTCTCGAGTTTTCATACGCCGGCTAGTTTCGATTAACGCCTCCAATTATCGTCATCAGTAGCGGATGGATACCCAATATGTGGTGCATCTTGCACATTAAAATTTCCAGAACGAAAGCGAGAAAACCAATGCTGACACTGGTGTTCAGTAATTTTTTTCGAGCTTACACTGCATTTTGGCCTTTCAGGCGTAACACAATAAAATATGCCGATAATGCTATCTTCGATTGTTCATTTTCAAGTTTATTTCTAACCGTCTTGTTGTTTACAAATGACGCCTAGCTTTTTTGACCACGCAATCACTAGTACATGAAGTATGCAGTTCACGACATATATGAGAAAACAACGGTGCATATGTATATATTGTTATGTTTGGCGGCCAATAATTTGAATGTTCCGGGAAAGTGAAAACGCACTGTGTTTTAAATTAAGTTAAAAAGGGTTTATTTACTAAGAATGCACAATCATTAATCTCACTATTTCTACAAATTTAAATTCCGACTGCCCAGTATCCCCTTTAATTCGCACTCGACACTTATCGCAGTTTTACTATCGCGATTTTACCATTCCTCCCTATTCATTCAGCTCGGCTTTATATAGGGTCTCTAGTCATTCAATCAATTTCTCATATATTGGCGAATGTTGTGGCGATAACTACCTGGAATATTCGAGCAATTCTGAATACCCCGCAATGATATTGATCATGTTCTTATGCTTTCGAGTACATTCTTTTATTGATAATTTTGTTCTTAATAGTTGCGAAAACAATTGCGACAGTAGCTCGCAAAATTATTTGCACATGTAACAATATATATATATATATATATATATATATATATATATATATATATATATATATATATATATATATATATATATATATATATATATATATATGTAAATATATATATATATATATATATATATATATATATATATATATATATATATATATATATACGTATATATATATATATGAATATATATATATATATATATATATATATATATATATATATATATATATATATATATATATATATATATTTATTTATATATATATATATATCTATATATATATATATATATATATATTTATATACATATATACAGTCTTCCACAAAAGTCAATGTACAGAGAATCGGTAACTGAAAATTGTATTACTGAATCAATATTTTTATTTGAAAACCAAAAGTTATGACATGGTAATAATACGAGTTCTGTTGAATTTAAGTTTTCATAAATTTAAAGGGATTCGGCAATAATGATCATTGAAGACAATAATTTTTTGTTGGCAATGTCTCTTTTCTAATCCACAAAAGTCTTGGTACAGTTGCAGAAAATGCCCTGTTATTTGTAAAAAGGGGAGTCCCCCAAGTACATATTATCAGAGTGAGTTAACAACCGTAGGCCGCTGTCTTTAATATCGCGTCCGTATTCGTGGTGTATCTTTTATTTAATAAAATTTTTAAAAAATGAGTCGAAAGGACTTGAGTATTAAGGAGCGTGAAATAATTATTAATCTGCATTCAAATCAGAGCAAATCATATTCTGAAATAGCTGAACTAGTGTTGCGAAGTCGGTCAACCATTCAAAAAGTGATACATAAATCGATTTAAGAAGGAAAATAGAGTGGAAAATGTGCCCCGAACAGGTCGTCCATCTAAACTAAGTGCAAAGGACAAGAGAAAAATTTCGCGAATGGTAAAACAAGAACCATTTCTAAGCTGTAGAAAAATCTGCGATGTTCTTGGAATTAATGATAAGAAGAAGGTTAGCGCAGAAACTGTGCGTAGAGCTGTCGTAGAAGCTGGATTTTCATCTCGTACGCCTAGAAGAAAACCTCTTGTAAGTTCCATAAACAAACAAAAATGAATAACATTTGCAAAAGCATATATTGACAAACCAATAACGTTTTGGGATCATGTTTTATTTTCGGATGAGTCTAAATTTTGTATATTTGGTGTAAATGGGCATAAGAGGGTCTGGCGAAAAGTAGGAGAAGCATTTAATCCCAAGAACACTATTAAAACAGTAAAACATGGAGGCGGTGGTGTTATGGTTTGGGGTTGCATGGCTGCTGCTGGAGTTGGGAATCTGACATTCATCGAAAATACTATGGATCAGAACTCTTATTTAGAGATTCTACGAAACAACATGAAACAAAGTGCAGCCAAATTAGGTATGCGAGAAGATTTCTTGTTTCAACAGGACAATGACCCTAAGCACACTGCGCATAAAATTCGAATCTGGCTATTGTACAATACTCGCATGCTTGCTACACCGCCTCAAAGCCCTGATTTGAACCCTATAGAGCATCTTTGGAATGAGCTTGAGACAAAAATCCGAAAAAGAGTGATATCAAGCAAGGCGCAGCTTAAGGATGTTTTATTGGAGGAGTGGGCCAGGATCAGCAGCGAATTTACTTAAAAAATTGGTATATTCTATGCCTAAAAGACTGAAGTCAGTAATTCAGATGAAAGGATATCCGACAAAATATTAAGAAAAGTATAATTCAAATAACTATGCAAGACTATAATTACAATTTGTATCATTTTTGTTTAGGTGTACCATGACTTTTGTGGACTTCATTCATTGACTTTCCAACACATCATATGTAATAATATATTAATAGGATAGAATTTTCGTTTTGTTTTACATGAATTTAAAGTGTAATGATTATAGTTGAAGTAATACCAAAAAAAATTTTATCACTATAGGTTTTTTTAAAAAAATATCAAACAATTTTCATGATATTTATCACTGTACCTTGACTTTTGTGGAAGACTGTATATATATATATATATATATATATATATATATATATATATATATATATATATATATATATATATATCTATATATATATTTATATATAAATATATATATATATATATATATATATATATTTATATATATATACATCTATATATATATATTTATATATATATATATATATATATATATATATATATATATATATATATATTTATATATATATATATATATATCTATATATATATATATATTTATATATATATATATATCTATATATATATATATATATATATCTATATATATATATATATATATATATATATATATATATATATATATATATATATATATATATATATATATATATATATATATATATATATATATATCTATATACATATATATATATATATCCATATATATATATATATATATATATATATATATATATATATATATATATATATATATATATATATATATATATATATATATATATATATATATGTATATGTATATATGTATACATATATTCAGGGTTTTCCAATAAGAGGTGTTATTTTGATATTAAAAGAAAAATGCCATCTTTTAATATAAATGATCGGATGTTTATTTCATTATAAAGAGGAAGGTATGCCGTTAATAGTGAAAAATAACATCAGGCAAATAATCGCCACGACCATGCTTACAGGACCTTTTCATGAAATTTTCCATTAACATATCGCAAAGTGGCTGCCCTATGTCCTCGATAGCCTCACGAATTCCATCTTTGAGGTCTTGAATCGACGCTGGGCTATTGGCGTCGACCTTCTCTTTCACGTGGCCCCAAAGGAAGAAGTCGCAAGGTGTTAAATCACAAGATCTCGGTGGCCAATTGTGATCACCTCTTCGAGAGGTATCACAGTCCGGAAACTTTTCCCGTAAAAGATCAATGGTTTCGTTGCTTGTGTGGCACGTAGCGCCGTCTTGTTGAAAGTGAACGTTGCCCAGATCAATACCATCCAATTCTGGCCATAAAAAATCATTAATCATCTCTCAATAGCGCAATCCATTCACCGTAACTGTTGCTCCAGCCTCATTTTAGAAAAAGTAAGGTGCATTGACTCCGCCGGACCATAAACCGCACCAACAGTCACACGTTGAGGAAAGAGAGGCCTTTCAATAATAACTCTTGGTTTTTCCGAGCTCCAGATGCGATAATTTTGCTTGTTGACGAAGCCACCGAGGTGGAAATGCGCCTCATCACTCAAGACGATTTTCGATGGAATTCCGGATCATTTTCATGCTTTTCAAGGACCCAATCAGCAAAGACACGACGTTGTTGATGATCGACCGGCTTGATTTCCTGTGTTAACTGAACTTTATAAGCCTTAAGACCCAAATCTTTATGTAAAATACGGTGTAATGATGCTTGTGGAATGCTTAATTCCAAAGAACGAAGAGGAATGGACAAACCTGGGTTTTCTTCAACACTTTCAGCTACAGCAGCAATATTCTCGGCTGTCCTTGAGTGACGTGCACAGGTTTTATTCTTCACATCACTAAGTCGTCCCAACAGCTCGAATTTTTCCACCAATTTCTGTATTGCGGTCCGACAAGTTGCTTCACGACGACCCAAAAATGTTCGAGTTTTACGAACCGTCTCTGCCAATTTTTCACCATTTTTATAGTAAATTTTAATAATTTCAATGCGTTGTTGAAGCGTGTATCGTTCCATTTTTATTAATGGCGTAGTTTCTACTTGTCAAATGTCAAAAAATGACAGTTTCAAAAGTGACATCTACCGAAATAGCGGGCTATTCAAAATAACACCTCTTATTGGAAAACCCTTTATTTCTAGAGTTGCCAGCTCGGAATCTGATTTGTTTACGAGTATTGTTGCATTTCGCATACCTTCATACGAATACATGTGGTTGTTGGAACCACTGAAGAAAATTCGAATACTCAGAAGCTTTGAGTTCGCCGTCGGTTTTTATTAATGATTTTAATTCCCTAAATGATACTTTGTGCGACCATCACCTTGATTATCTTCTTCAGAATTAACAAGTGTCAGGTGTTGTTTGAGCAGAGCAGAGTGAAGTTTATACTATCTAAACATTTTGTGAAAGCGCGAAACGCCGATTATATTGTGTCATTAGTGTTCAGTAGGAAATTATTTCCACCATCGATTTTTGTAATGATAAATCCTTACATCAAGATAAAGAGAAAAAATGGTTACCTTAGCTGTTGCTGTCATTAACCACAAGTTACACAATCACTATCGCGGCTGCGAGTGTCATTGTGGACATAAACGTTACTGAAATTGTAAACCCGCAAGGCGTTCGCTAATTCGAATTTTGCAGTTAGTTGTACTACGGTTTTTTTTCAGCAACAAGATTAATTCTAATTCATCTGTCATGTGTTATGTTTTATTGGTTAAACGTCCAAATCCATATATATATATATATATATATATATATATATAGATATATATATATATATATATATATATATATATATATATATATATATATATATATATATATATATATATATATATATATATATATGTATATATATATATATACATATATTTAAGAAGAAGAAGAATTTGACTCTTCTAATTATGTATATCAAATTTATTACCTCTATCCACCTAATTACGTTGAGATAGACCCTTTCTCGAAATGGAGTTTGTAATATATCTTACTTATTTTCATTTTACCAAACACGTATATGTAAAAATAAATTGTTACTTTTTTAAACGAAACTTTCTCTCCCGACTTTTTGCAGGCAACTTAGAACTTCATCCTGTGAGACCTTCAAGGGGTTGCTCGGATCTGCTCGGCCCATCATTAAAAACAGCCAGCCAAGGTTTGAGTTTCAGTTAGTAGGCATTAGTGTTAATGATATTCGAATTGTCTATATGATAATAATTAGAATATGTTATACGGGACAGTTATTGGATGATGTGTTTACTTCTTCAGTGCACTTTTGGTATGAAACACAAATATATTAATGGATGAAGTTACCGAGCGCAGCCGACGAAGGCCGACTTTGCTCGCCTCAAGCCCCAAAATGAAAAACGAAATACATAAATCGTTAGTGCAAACAACATCTTTATTGAATTGAATTCATTCGTCTTACCCTTTCGCTTCGTATTTTGCATATGATTTGCGCCCATCATGGATATTTACTATAGTCCAAATACCCATTAGCCAGTGTGTTTTCTTAGCTTACGTTGCTTGTAAGTTTTCTATATTAGTTGGATGCAGAAAGCTTAAAGGTGACAAAAGATGTGGGGAAAGTTTTGAGCTTCCTTGCTTCCGAAATCATAAAACACCTCGACTCGGTGAATTCTTTATTTGTCCATATTAGAGTTTGAGCTCAAAAATTTGAGAGTGATTGGGTGCATGGAATTATGTATATTATACGAGTACTATGGTTCCAACATCAGCCTGTCATCGCATCGCAGAAAACCAATTCTGGGGCAAGCAATCTTGCAATCCTTATCAAGTTTGTCAAATGCAAGCCACCAAAATAGAAATATTTTTCATCACGGCACGCGAAATCGCATGTTGCGTTGGCCGGAAGACAAACACTATTACAGTTTGATTCCAGACATTGCTTAATCCAATAACTTGTTCCTCTAGTTTTCTTCCTGGTAAATGTCTCAAATGTGTGATTGGAATAAAAACGCTCATTTATGAATATTTCGCAAGTTTGCCTCTACAATTGAATCTTAATTAGATTACTAAATTTTATTATTTTATTTTCTTCATTTACAGATCTACTGCCTTGACATTTTTCGAAGACAATGTTAACTGCAAAAAAAAACTTAGTAGTTCTGAAATGTAAAAATTAATATGTATCAATTTACAATAATTCACATCGAGGTTAAAAACTGGTTCAGATTTTAAATACACTATTACAAATGAAAGATCAGAAATCCCCATCGATTCTCCCTCTGCAAAAAAAGAATCATTTAAGCTGTAAAGATTACATAAGGTTTAATGTAACAGATCATAAAATTTAATTATTCATATCCTAAAATACTCGTCAACATACCCAATTATTTTCCCGTGTGAAATGCAAACACATGCTCTGAAACATAACGCAGACGGATGTTTACGACGGTGTGAATTGTTTGATATTGCACATGTGGGATCGCATTACACTTCGTAACTTTCGTCCATAATTTGTGGATTACATCAAAGTGCACGCTATTGTTTGAGTGCACTTGACTTTATAGCTAAGTTGATCGGGTGCAACATAGTATACTCAACTAGTATCCAAACTCAACCAACGGAAAAATCCGAACACAAGCCGAACAGCGAGCCATAAATCTTCGGTAGCAGGTAGGTAAATGCTGACGCGAGGATTGGCGCGAATATAAACATGTGCTTCGATGAGAGATTTCAGGATTACCATATCTCAAAAAATCCATTGAGGTACATACAGAAGACGGCGAAAGATCAAATTCATGAAGCCACGAGCTTTTGCCTTTGCTATTGTAATAACTCCCATAGGCTCGAAGCTAATTTCGAAATTGGGTTCGAAATTTCGTTCATCATATGATAAGGTGTATCATACTCTTGGCGATAAACTATATGAGAATACAGTGTTTGATAATTAATTGTTTACTACGAAAAGAAAGCCAAAAAATTGTCATATGTGCTGATGTTATTATTCTGGTGGCATTTTCTTGTAAACGCTTGAAAGGGCACCACTTTTGACCTACGTAGAAAATTTCATCACTCTAGCTTGTGTGGCTTGCGAGAAAACTTCCTGTGACGCACGGACGGATGGACAGGCGGACGAAAAGACAGATCGCGATTTTAATAGGGCATTGTAAAAATATTTTAAATCCCCTAAAATGGTCTGTTGTATAAATACTTGCAAGTTACGCCATTAAAAATGTTTCCACGATAAACATTCATTACTTCAGTTGCCACTAAAATAGCGAATTGCGCTTATCTTCTAACCTTTGTGGGCCGCCATTTTGAATGCATGCATTTGATTTTGGATTTTTAAAAATATTTCAATCTTGGAGTCTCATCAGTCAATTTGCCCAATCTCATTCAAATCAGTTTCCTTCTAGACAGGTCAAAAGTATTAAATTTTTAATGAAAATGGCAGCGAAAAATATTAGGTTTTAAATTTTCGACTTCTTTATTTTTCATCCGATTTTGATAATTTTATGCTTAGTACAAGAACTTAGTGCAATTATCCATAATCTTAAGTTTCATTAAAATCCATTGGAAAATTTGGCCACTAGAGGGCCACAAAAATCTGAAAAAATCGCATATTTGAATCACTGCCATTTAGAAACTTGTGCATTTATGTGTACCAAAATAGCAAAATGTTTAGATCTAATTGTTTTCTATCTTGAAAATAAATTTCATTCACATCGAATCAAAATTGGGTCTTCAGAAGCCTTTGAAATTTCGAGGTTCAACTAGCCGCCATTTTGTTTTTGGAAACCTGATCTCTAGTTTTTTTACGTAATTCTTTAGACATTTACAGTCTTTACCAAACAACCGAATTTCATTAACATCGGTTGAAAAGTTTGGTCACAACTACAACATCCAATGCTTACACATTTTCGGCGTCTGAGCGGCCACCATTTCGTTTGAAACGGTTCGAATTTGGATTTTTTATTGTGAAATTCATCGCATACTTCAATAAACCTCTGTACCGACTTTCATCCAAATAGGAGCCATGGTTTGGCCAGAAATGAAATCACGAATCTTTGTCTAAAATGGCCGCCATTTTGTTGTCCCCCGACCGATTTAGCTGGTTAAACAACATAACTGAGATATTCACCCAATACGCCTTTCCTAAAAATTTTGTGAAAATTGGAGCGAAATTGTGACCTCTAGCATGATCACGATTTTCGTTATATCATATATATATATATATATATATATATATATATATATATAATATATATATATATATATATATATATATATATATATATATATATATATATATACGAGTATATATATATACGAGTATATATATATACGAGTATATATATATACGAGTATATATATATATATATATATATATATATATATATATATATATATATATATATATATATATATATATATATATATATATATATATATATATATATATATATCTCTTCAGAAGCCTTTGAAATTCCGAGGTTCAACTAGCCGCCATTTTGTTTTTGGAGACCTGATCTCTAGTTTTTTTACGTAATTCTTTAGACATTTACAGTCTTTACCAAACAACCGAATTTCATTAACATCGGTTGAAAAGTTTGGTCACAACTACAACATCCAATGCTTACACATTTTCGGCGTCTGAGCGGCCACCATTTCGTTTGAAACGGTTCGACTTTGAATTTTTTATTGTGAAATTCATCGCATACTTCAATAAACCTCTGTACCGAATTTCATCCAAATAGGAGCCATGGTTTGGTCAGAAATGAAATCACGAATCTTTGTCTAAAATGGCCGCCATTTTGTTGTCCCCCGACCGATTTAGCTGGTCAAACAACTTAACTGAGATATTCACCCAATACGCCTTTCCTAAAAATTTTGTGAAAATTGGAGCGAAATTGTGACCTCTAGCAAGATCACGATTTTCGTTATATCATATATATATATATATATATATATATATATATATATATATATTTATATTAGTACATATATATGTATGTATTTATATATATATATATATATGTATATATATATATATATATATACATATATATGTATGTATTTTTATATATATATATATATATATATATATATATATATATATATATATATATACTCGTATATATATATATATATATATATATATATATATATACTCGTATATATATATATATATATATATATATATATATATATATATATATATATATAAAGTACTCTACGCAATACGTAAATTTCTCTTGAGAAATTCACCTGAAATTAAAAAAAAACACCGACTCCAAAGTAAGAAAGATGAATAAAATTTTTTAAAAGCGGTGTTATAGTAGTGATATTACATGGTGATTTAATATCACTTCCATAAAATTCATTTCATCCTTTGTAGGGTACTTTGAAGTCGGTTTTCTTCGTTTTCCGGTAAATAACGCATTAATTGGCTCGATTTTCAACATAAATTTCAGTCCCATCACCACGACTCCAGAAACCTAGAAAAATTTTTTTAAATTCAACCGACAAGTTTTCGAAATTAATAAAACAGCCCCCATATTGTAAGTGCACTGCACTGATACGAGATCTCGTATTTTAGAAAACCTTCAAAGTTTTTCAATTAAAACGTTTACTCCGATACATGAAACTTTTACAAACACCTTCGCAACAACAAAACGAATTATTTTCAACAATTGAATCTTAACACCATTATGGACGGAGCCGACATAACTTCAACATTTACGCGGAACATCTATTTCACATGCAATTTGCACTTTGATAATTACGAACTTTTAGTTAAAAACACAATTAATTACTTCAACACGAAGCTTTAAGGATAACTTAGGCTCATTTAAATAAGGAATAAAACTCAGAAAAAAAGCGCGTAAATACTTACAATGCAAGCGAGTTTCAGTTGCATGTTATCGGAATTCTATGACCGGCGTCAAATCTGTTTCAACCGAGAAAATATTTAAATTCGCGTCTCCCATGTACCATTATTACAGGCACGATTCACACAACATTCGAAATTATGTTTTCATTCACGAAACGCACCGATAACTTGGACGGACACAGAAAACATCACATAAATTATACCCGGACACATAATTGTTTCCTTGACTGCACTTTACTTACCTAAATAATGAAAAATACTCGATGACGCTTTCACATTTTTACTCACGTTTACACGTTGGACACTTTATTTTTGAAATCACTTTTACAATCTACCCGAAACAAGTGTTTTCATTGAAAATTTTAAAAAATTATGATCTTTGATGGAATTTTCACAAGAATTGTCAACTGACTGTTTTCCATCAGCTGAAACATTATTTCCGAAATCAGGGGTGTCACAATTGTTGATTTCGATCGAAAACAATTTAAATGTGGCGCACTTCGGAGTTTGTTAGTACATTTTATGGAAAAGAAAGAAGTTTGTTGAACAATATTTGGAGGCATTGTTTACAATTGTAAATGCTGTATGATCATTAGAGAGAAAACTAAAAATAATGAACTTATTTAGCTATTTCGAAATTAATTTCGAACTATAATAGCATTTGGACAGTCATACGTAAGCTCATTCGTGAAAGTCCAAAAGCTTTCGAAAATTGGAGTATACGTACATGAAATGTTTGTTCGTATTGAGCATGTATTAAGAGACTTCAATATTTTGTATGGGAAATGAAAGCTCGCCTCTATGACAAAATCAATGAATTTGCAGAAAAACAAATTCGTTCCTTGCAATCTTTTGGTTTTTTATTAGGATCAGGCGGCACTCCAATGTTCTGAAATGATTTGCTTTGTTTCTTGAACGCGCCAGCCCTGGGCTCAGTTGACGTGCCCCGGATCAGCTGACGTGCCCGCGGGAAAATTCAAAAAGTGTGCAACACAGGGCAAATGAAAGGTGTGGGTACTAGATGAATGTACTATGGGGTGCAACAAGTTGGTCTTTGCATTTGTGAAGTGTGTCATCAGACCACACAAGTACGAGAGCGGTTCAAATATGATCGAGACAAATGCTCTAACACGTTTATTTACAATCGAAAAAATTTACAAAAGTTAACAGTTTATCTAGGTATTCCCCCTTACAATTTACGCATTTTGTCCACTTTTCCGGAAGTTTTTTGATGGGCGATTCGGACAGCCATGTGCGCACGAGCTCCTCTACCTCGTCGTCGGTGTTGAATCTTTGACCTTCGAGGGCTTCTTTCAGTGGTCCAGACATGTGGTAGTCGAAGGGTGATAAATCCTGTCTGTAAGGGGGGGGGGGGGGGGGGGGGGGGGGTCGATCAGAAAATGCGTAAATAATTGTTTCTTGTTTGATTATAACCAATTTTTTATTAAGTAATTTCGGGGTTAACATTTCCTTACATAATTATAGTTCTTTCCAGCGATGATTTATTTCTTTTTAAACCAGAGCCCAAGTCAAGCGGTCGTCGTGGGAAATCTGGGTAAGTGAAATTTTTCGTGATTGATTTTTTTTATCTGATTAAGAAAAGAAAAACAAAACGATACAAACAATATGAACAAAGAAAAAAATAGAAATATGAGAGGTGGAAAGAAGCATAATTATGCATATTTTGAAAATTATTAACAAATTCAATTTTTTTAAGAGTTTTGTAGAATAATTTAACATAACTCTACTAAAATCGCGACTTGTCTGTCCGTCCGTCCGTCCGTGTATCATATTAATTTTTATCGCAAAAAAAAAAAATTTTGTACGAGATGTGACAGTTAAGTAATGAGACTGATTTTATTGCCGCGCTTGTGGTAAACCTGCGACCTTGAAATTCCCTTCCCCTTCCCCGACATCCTTCCCCTCTCCATTGATATATTTACCATCGCTCTAGCTTGTTTAGTTCGCCTGCTGTGTCGTGTTGAGTAGACGTGTACTGGTGGTGCCCGTCACCTCGGAATGAAAGATAATAAGCTGCAAATTGGTATGAACCTTTGTTTTGTCATTCTAAATGTTGTCTCAAAAGTCTAAATCGTTATCGTGTGCGCGTCTCAAGATATTCAAGGTCAAAGGTCACAAAAATCGGTTTTTCGCGAATATCTGGCTTCCTATCGGTTAAATGAGATTTGCATTTATTATAAAAGTTGTAGGCTATAAAATTCCCTACAACTTTTGTTTAAACTTTTTTTTCATACAACCAACCGTTTTGAAGGTAGAGCGCGAAGAGTGCACATCGTACAGTCATATACGGCCTAATGCAAGGTCAAGCGTGAGTTATGGTTATCAGTACGTTATAAAGTCAATTATTTACTTGGAAATTATAATTATTAAACAATGCCTATTATTTATGTACTAACTATTAATTATTTATATTTAATTAAAGTAAGTAACTTGATTATTTATATATAATTATTCATATTTAACTATTTGACAAAACAAAGGTTCATACCAATTTGCAGCTTATTATCTTTCATTCCGAGGTTGACCCCTTTTTTTACCTAATATGACTGGGCTATACAACTTTTCAAAAACTTTGGTGAAAGTTGGAGCCGAATTGCGACCTCTAACGTGGTCAACAATCTCGTTATATACATACACACATATACAGATATATCCATATATATGCATATATATATACATATGTGTATATATATAGATATATATATATATATATATATATATATATATATATATATATATATATATATATATATCTATATATATACACATATGTATATATATATGCATATATATGGATATATCTGTATATGTGTGTATGTATATAACGAGATTGTTGACCACGTTAGAGGTCGCAATTCGGCTCCAACTTTCACCAAAGTTTTTGAAAAGTTGTATAGCCCAGTCATATTAGGTAAAAAAAGGGGTCAACCTCGGAATGAAAGATAATAAGCTGCAAATTGGTATGAACCTTTGTTTTGTCAAATAGTTAAATATGAATAATTATATATAAATAATCAAGTTACTTACTTTAATTAAATATAAATAATTAATAGTTAGTACATAAATAATAGGCATTGTTTAATAATTATAATTTCCAAGTAAATAATTGACTTTATAACGTACTGATAACCATAACTCACGCTTGACCTTGCATTAGGCCGTATATGACTGTACGATGTGCACTCTTCGCGCTCTACCTTCAAAACGGTTGGTCGTATGAAAAAAAAGTTTAAACAAAAGTTGTAGGGAATTTTATAGCCTACAACTTTTATAATAAATGCAAATCTCATTTAACCGATAGGAAGCCAGATATTCGCGAAAAACCGATTTTTGTGACCTTTGACCTTGAATATCTTGAGACGCGCACACGATAACGATTTAGACTTTTGAGACAACATTTAGAATGACAAAACAAAGGTTCATACCAATTTGCAGCTTATTATCTTTCATTCCGAGGTTGACCCCTTTTTTTACCTGATATGACTGGGCTAGAAACAAAATCAAGAGCAACGCGCTGCGATAAAATTTTGCCCCAGATTGGGCGAAACAGCTTCGGAAACGTACGATAAATTGCATGGCGATAGTGCTCTTAGTCGTGCCCAGGTGTTTCAATAGTATAAAGAGTTTAAGGAGGGGCATGAAAGCGTGGAAGACGAGGCGCAGAACGGGAGACCAGTCGAGGTGCGGACTGACGCGAATGCGCAGCGTGTGGGTGCCCTAATCCGTGAAAATTGGCGTTAAACAGTTCGAATGTTGGGTGCGCGAAGATGGTTCCAAAGAACCACACCGCCCTCAGCGTGTCCCAGTATTTGGCCTCTGAAGGGATCGCGGGTATGCCACCGCCGCCTTATTCGCCCGATATGTCACCCTGTGACTTGTTTTTGTTCCCTAGAATAAAATCGGTGGTCAAAGGAACCCATTTTGAGTCGACTACGGACATCCAGGTGGCCGTGACGATAGTACTCGCGGACAACCCAGTCGAAGCGTTCCAGAAATTTTACGAAGCATGGAAAACGCCCTGGAATCGTTGTAAAGCTGCCCAAGGGACTACTTTGAAGGGGATGGCAGAGTTGTAGAATAATTTTTAAATCGTTCTTAATTTTTACACCTGGTGGTGTCCTCTTTAAAGTTTCTTTACAAAAAAAATTCTGTGGATCTTAAGGGGGTTTTTCCTATATAGGGGAGTAGCCCCTCAAATTTGTTTTCAGAGGTAGCCGATATGGGTATTAAATGAAGGGTCTTGATGAGAGCTTTTCAAACATGCCTTAAATTGAGGGGTGCACAGGGAGGTGAAATACACAATATATACGATTTTATTGGGGAAAAAGTGAAATTCAAAAATCATACTATTATTAATAAAGTTGAGCGAATTTTGACTTCTAAGGTATGAAGGTAGGCGTTTATGAGCACAACAATAACGCTCATGAACACCTACCTCCGTAATTTTTTCAGATCACAGGTGTCCAATCGCGGGAGATGTCACGGGAGCCGCAGTCCAAATATTACTCGGCCCGTGTTTCTCTCTGTGTACTGTGAATGACAACATGCATATACGGAAAGCTGCGAATTGTAATCAAAGCACCTGTGGGTGTGGTGTCGTGTCATGCATTAGCCGATGTGGGTGTATATCCATACTCGTATTAAGTATTAAACATTGTTGCGAATTCCGGCGTACCAACTTTCTCCCATTCGCAACTTCAAATTGCCGCCGTAATATTTCCACCTTCCTTTGGGCATTCCTACCTTTTCCTCTATAAATTTATTTATTTTTTTTTACATATTTCCATTTTCCCTTTAATTTTTACTCCCCCATCATCACAATACTACCCTTTTTCCTTATTAACAACTACAAAAAAATAATACCTACTAATAATTTCAATTTTCCCACTAATAACGTTCCATTTATTAATTCCCACTAACAAAATTTCATTCTATTCATTTTCCCTAACAAAACCTAATTCCTTCCTTAACACTAACCAATTCCATTCCCACTAACAAATTTTATTTTTTTTATACTAACAAAAATGAATTCACTAACAAAATTCAATCTCATGCCCAAATGCATCATTGAAGTTGCTTATGAGATGAATGGGAGATCGACCATCCACGGCACCATTGGCTGCGTCGTGAGTCCTCGATCTTGGGTCTGCTGGAACCCTGAGTTCAAGTTCTCCCGGGCGCACGGAAGTATTCTTTTTGGGGTATCGGCAAAATCAATAGTTTTCGTAATGTATATGTGACACTTTACATTCAATCAAGCGATTCTTGGGGATGTAAATTGCCATATATGCAAGTCAATGGATACTATTGTGATTGTCGATACGGGAACAAAAAAATGTGTGGGTAGCGGAATTCAAGTGTAATGAACTTCGATTACGTTACCCAGATGCAGCAGCGGTAATTTAGAAAAGGGATTGCGGAATCGGATTCGGAGAGGTGAAATGCGGGATTAAGTTGTGAGGAATTGGGGAGTGGAGATTGGACTGAGATAGAAAAGGGATTGAAGTTAATATTTGGCTTGTGGAGGAGAGTGGAATTCTTTGGTAACTTCGGAGAAAGTTTTTTTGTAAAAATTCGGGGAATAAAAGTTGTTTGGAGTTTAGTGAAGTAATTAAACAAATTAAACTAAAATTGAATTTTGAGAGTGGAAAAAAAAAATAGTTGCGTTGGATAGAAGATGAAGAGTGAATGAAAGATTTGTGTAGCAGAACGGTTTTGGCCTAGTGTATGTTGTACAGAAGAAAAATTAATTAGTGGGTACGAAAAGTGGAGGAAAAAAACTAAAAACAATCATTAAATCGTGTGAATTGTACCAAGTGATTGAGTTGATCACCTTCTGATCTTACAGTGAAGATAGGAATTGTGAATTTTCACGTGTGGAATCAAAAGTTTGTATCAAGAAAAGATTGTTCTTGCAATAAGTGAGAATCCCTTAGTGGATTTATATTTAACAACCAACGGAAATATTGAATAACTTACGGGGAAGAAAAAGTAAATGAAATTATCGATATAAACTAAGGCGGTAATTAACGGAAATACATGGGCGGATTAAATATTAGGATGAAGCTTATCTGTAACTAATGAGTTTTAAGTTAAAATCAATTAAATTTGCAGTGACCCCACCTCTCGTTTTCGGTGTCCGTCGTCGAGCGCTCGAGGATCTACAGAAAAAGAAGAGAGTAAGTAAATACAATGATTAATATTTTTCCTTGTTTTTTTTTTTGACATTCTTTTATCTATTACCTATTTTTCCAGTTTATTGTAATTTGCTATTCTTTCATTAATATCTTATTGAATTTATTTGCATGATAAAAATATTTAGGGGTCTGTTTGTTTTTGATTGGTATCTCTTAATTGTTGAATTTGCTGTGTAAATTACTTTTTTTAATTAAATAAAACGGCCATGTCTCGTTATGACAACAAACTTTCATTTCTCAATATGACCTTCCCTTTCCCGTGCTTTTCCCTATGTGCTAGTATATATATGTAAGGTGGCTCAGCACGAGCAGAGGGTGTCCCGAAAGACCCACGACACGACTGAGCGCTAGCCGGCCTCAGTATGCCACCCCGGGCTACACACCCCTCTGCTAATTACTTAATGTCTGCAACTGCGGTGACTTCCGTGGTTGCTACATATGGCGCCCAAAATAATGGTTTTAGTTGATTTTATCAGTTTTTGATTATAACTTAAATTTTTAATTTCAGATTTGTTTGGGATGAGTACCTGGAGTGCCTGACTTGAATAGCGGTTTGAGCATTCCAGGGAAATTATTTTTTTTGTTTCGTTGGAAATTTTTTATGAGTTTGGATATAATTTTTACATGATTTTATTGATGTTTTTAAGTTCAATCTGGAGTTTTGATAGTTAAATATTGAAATCTTGATCACGGGGTTCGCCGCAGTTGCAGTGGCGCCTACCGTGCTGTTTTGTGTTTAATAGTCTCCACCGGCTATGATAGTGGGCATGCTTTAGCAGTGTGGATGTTGGTTGGAATCAACCGATTTTTGAGTCGTTGGCTATATCTCCCTGCACGGGATAGTTGGACTTAGATCCATCTCTTGGAATTGGCCAACGCTTTCGGCCATTCCATCATCTATCTGGTGGTAGCTTTGGGATATGTGCGGCTCTTGTCCGAGCCATTATGAAGTCCGTAGTATTTCATAATGGTCTCGTAGTCAGCTTTTGAGGTGACCATTAGAGCGGAGTCCGCCTACGAGTTCCATTGCTATACCAGGCACTGTTGTGGTTTGTCTGCTACGTGTTTTGTATTAATTTTAACCTTCATCCCATTCAATTACCTTTTCTTTTCCTTTTCCTCCTATGGGGAGATTCATTTTGAGAAATAAAAGTGCAAGTCAATTATTATATTTAGTTCCATTTACACTCGCCTGCACTAATTTCCCTTCTTATCAAATACTTTCTTTTATTTCGGCATCGCATTAGTGATTGTTTAGTTATTACCGTTAGCTTGTTGGTTTGATCTTAAAGTCAATGAATTTAGGTTTAGTTATAGATTATTAGAGTTAATTAGGGTTTATGATTTAGATTAGTTTTAGATAATTGGGTTTACGGTATTTGTTAGTTTTGAGTAATTTTTATTAGTTTTAGTTTTGATGATTGGAGATTGCGTTTAGTTTAATTATTTTTTTTTTTGGGTTTGAATAATTGTAAGATTGAGTTTGGTTAATTGATTATAGTTTAGGGTAGTGAGTTAAGTTTTGGTTTGGGTTCGTTTAAAGTATATTTTGAGACTGTCAAATTAATTTCAATTTTAGGTTAGGTGCTAAAATTTTATATATTTATTTACTTGTCTGTTTGTCTGTCTGGCATTCCAGTTTTAATTTATTTTTAAAGAATCGTTTGTTTGTCCGTCTGTTTTTTATTAAATTATTTCTTTTATTCAAATTGTCGGTGTTGTCCGTCTGTTCATTGATTTTAATATATGTACTTAAATTATTTAGATGGTCTGTAGATTTTTATTGTTTTTGATAGTCATCATGTTTCCGCACATACGACATGAACCCGATAATTTCACTCGCTGTTCATTACGCTCTTCCCAAGATTTGCCAAATCCTCAGTCGGAGCTCTCGTTCCAGGATGGTGATCAGGCAGTTGAGACTCATCAAACGATAATCCCAATCACCAAATGGGGTTTTAAGTTCGATGGTGGCTCCAATGGTTTGGATGCACGACAATTTTTGTTTCGTGCTAGCATTATGGCTAGAGATTATGGTCTCACAGAGCGTGAACTCGTTCGAGACTTTCATGTTCTGCTGCAGGGATATGCCGAAAACTGGTACTGGCAGATACGTGACCTGCATAGAAACTTGAGTTGGACGCAGCTAACAGTGGAGTTCATGGAACGATTTGGATCTCGGCTTGATGACGCTCATATTTGGGAAAATATGTTCGCCCGCAGGCAAGAATCCAATGAACCATTCATCGAATTTTATGAATCCCTTGAGGCTGTGGCTCTTCAACTCAGGACTCCGATTAGGGACACAGATCTGCGAGACCTAGTTTTCAAAAATATGAGTTTCAGGTTGCAGAATCACTTAGCTGGACATGAGTTCTCGACCACCCGTGAGCTTGTCTGGAGGTGTCGTCGAATTGAGGACATTTGGCGTGAGCTGGAGATCAAGTATGGTCGACCTCCAGTTCAGCTTTATGAGCTTAATTCGATGAGACCACCTGATCGGTTTCCGGCTGGTTTGGAATCTTGTGTGCCAATCAATCCCCATGCTAGTGGAACGAGGGATTTTGGTTATAAAAATACCGACATGCATCATCATGAATCCCCAGTACCATTTAGCAGTGCTAATATCTCAAGCAGATCACCGGACTACGCCGGAAGTAATGGAAAGGCGGGCGATGATCGTGAGTCACCCGCTAGTTTTAGAGCACGACCTTTTCGGGATCGCTTTCGGAGATCCTGGAGATATTTCTTCGCCAGACGTCTCTTGAAGCGTGCCTGCGTGGAGTCAATTGTTGCAACTCCTGGCCACAATAGGCCCTACGCAGAGATTTCCGTCAAGGGTCGCAAATTGACGGGCTTGCTTGATAGCGGAGCCAGTGTTAGTATCCTCGGAGCCGGAGCCTTGGACCTGCTGTCGGATTTGGGTTTGCATATGCATACCATGCACGCTCATGTTCAGACTGCATCAGGGCACAAGGATCCAGTTCTGGGATACGTCACCACATTGGTGCAATTTAATAAAACCATCAAATTGATGAGATTCCTAGTTGTTCCTTCCTTGACGCACGCAGTGTATCTTGGAATTGACTTCTGGGATCTCTTCAAAATAGCACCAATCCAGGTCAACGCTATCGAAGCAGCGTCGGAGCTTCAGAGCCCTGAATTCCATCTTTTGTCTCCAAAAGATCAGCAACGACTGGACTTCGTCAAACAACAGTTTCCGTCGTATAATGAGAAAGGCTTGGGTAGGACCAGTCTCGTGTCTCATCACATCGACACTGGTTCTGCTCGACTCATTAAGCAGCGGCATTATGCTGTCTCGCCTGTTATACAGAAACTGTTGTATGACGAACTCGATCGTATGTTGTCTTTGGGGGTAATAGAGGAAAGTCAGAGTTCGTGGAGTTCGCCGGTGACCCTTGTCAGAAAACCCGGCAAGGTGCGTTTGTGTCTTGACGCTCGACGCCTCAACGAGGTGACTGTTAAGGACGCCTATCCGTTGCCAATGATTGAAGGTCTTTTGGCACGGTTGCAGAGTACCAGGTTCATTACCAGCTTGGATCTGAAGGATGCCTTTTGGCAAATACCGTTGGATGAGGCAAGTAAGGAGAAAACGGCCTTTACTGTCCCTGGCAGGCCCTTGTACCATTTCAAGGTCATGCCGTTCGGTCTATGTAATGCTCCCCAAACGATGTGTCGGTTGATGCATAAAGTAATACCGCATGAGCTGCAGGACAAGGTATTCGTTTATCTAGATGACCTGCTTGTTACAAGTTCAACATTTGATGAGCACTTGGAGCTCCTGAGTACTGTTGCAAAACTGCTCAGGGACGCCAACTTGACCATCAATGTTGAAAAAAGCAAGTTCGTCAAGAAGGAGATCAAATATCTTGGCTTTGTAGTGAGTGATGGTATCCTGCGCACCGACCCGGAGAAGGTTTCAGGTATAGTCTCCTATCCTGAACCCCGAACGGCCAAAGACGTGAGACGGTTCATGGGCATGGCAGGATGGTACAGGCGTTTTATTCCAAACTTCGCCTCGGTTACGGCCCCTCTAACGGATTTGCTAAAGGGCAAACGTGCCTTCAAGTGGTCTGCTTCCGCCAATAGTGCCTTCAATAAAGTGAAGCAATTGCTGATTTCTGCTCCAGTGCTGGCTAACCCCGACTTTACGAAGCACTTCTATATCCAGTGTGACGCAAGTACAGTGGGTATTGGAAGTGTTTTGTTCCAGAAGGACGATGAAGGTGGAGAACATTCAATTGCATATATGTCGATGAAGCTCAACGCTGCGCAACGTAACTATAGCATTACTGAGTTGGAATGCTTAGCTGCGGTGCAGAGTGTAAAGAGATTCAGGGCATATATCGAAGGGTTGCCCTTCACCATCATAACCGACCATGCCAGTCTTAAATGGCTGATGCAGCAGTTGGACCTTTCTGGTCGATTGGCTCGCTGGAGTCTGAAATTACAAGGGTTCATTTTCCAGATTGAACACCGGAAAGGTGCTCTTAACGTTGTACCGGATGCGTTATCGAGATCTTGCTCGCAAGACGAGCGGGTGGCCTTGCTCATTGCTTGCCTCCCGGAGCAAACACATATTGATGGTTTGATACCTCAGTCTGCGTTTCAGGAGCCCGAGTACGAACATCTCAAGGAGCAAATCCTGAAGCAACCTGATAAGTTTCAGAATTTGCACCTTGCTGATGGCCGAGTGTACATCGGTTCTGGTTCTCCTGTAACGCTGACTACAGATATCCCCCGAACAAAATTATGGGTTCCTGAGGGCTACCAACAGGCTCTTATAGTGCGAGCTCATTATGATCCCCGGGGCTCTCATTGTGGAATCGTAAGACCACGGAAGTCTTACAAAGATATTATTATTGGCCTCGTTTGCGTCAAGATGTTATTCAGCACATCCAGGGCTGTTCAACATGCAAACAGGTCAAGCCTTCGAATTCCACTTTGAGACCTCCTATGGGCGCATCACGAGACCTATGCAGCGCCTGTTTGTGGACTTCATGGGTCCATACCCTCGTTCAAAATCCGGGAACACTCAATTGTTTGTGGTCCTGGACCATTATATCAAGTTCATATGGCTCAAACCCATGGCTAAAGCCACTGCGGAATCAGTCGTGCGATATTTGGAGTGCGAAATCTTTTTGACCTTCGGAGTTCCCGAATGGTTTCACTCGGACAATGGTGTGCAGTTCGTCTCCAAGGTATTCGCTAAGCTTATGAGTGACAATGGGGTGCAGCACTACTTCACTCCATACCATTCCCCGCAAGCGAATGCCTCGGAGAGGTCAAACCAGTCGACATTGAACGCCATCAGAGCCTACATAGGGTCCGATCATAGCAGGTGGACGAGAATCTTCCGGAATCGTGTTTTGCCTTCCGCAAGGTGATTCATGAATCCACAGGATTTTCGCCCTACTTCCTCATGTTCGGATACCACCCTATCCAGCATGGCACTGAGTACGCCCTCCTTAGAAGCTTGAACGCTTTTGAGGATGGAGAAGTACAGCTAAGTGCAAACAGTGATCGTCTGCGAGCTGTACAAGACCGTGTCCGAGCTAAGCTGACAGAAGCCTACCGGAAGGGAGCTCAAAGTTACAACCTTCGGGCTCGCCCCCGTGAGCTACTTCAAGGTCAGAAAGTTTTCGTGCGGAATTTCGCCGTGAGCAATGCAGCCGATCGTTTTGCGGCTAAATTCGCTCCACGATTTGTTCCTGCAGTGGTTCGCCGCCGTACTGGGCAAGTTACTTATGAACTTGAGGATGAATCCGGTAAGCTGCTTGGGACCTTTCACGCCAAAGACATCCGATCCGATTCATAATTACCCCTGCCGACCTTCTTTGTTTGCCCGGCTGAATGAGACACTCAGGGTCTGGGTCGTCCCCACGATTGTTGCGAATTCCGGCGTACCAACTTTCTCCCATTCGCAACTTCAAATTGCCGCCGTAATATTTCCACCTTCCTTTGGGCATTCCTACCTTTTCCTCTATAAATTTATTTTTTTTTTTTACATGTTTCCATTTTCCCTTTAATTTTTACTCCCCCATCATCACAATACTACCCTTTTTCCTTATTAACAACTACAAAAAAATAATACCTACTAATAATTTCAATTTTCCCACTAATAACGTTCCATTTATTAGTTCCCACTAACAAAATTTCATTCTATTCATTTTCCCTAACAAAACCTATTCCTTCCTTAACACTAACCAATTCCATTCCCACTAACAAATTTTATTTTTTTTATACTAACAAAAATGAATTCACTAACAAAATTCAATCTCATGCCCAAATGCATCATTGAACTTGCTTATGAGATGAATGGGAGATCGACCATCCACGGCACCATTGGCTGCGTCGTGAGTCCTCGATCTTGGGTCTGCTGGAACCCTGAGTTCAAGTTCTCCCGGGCGCACGGAAGTATTCTTTTTGGGGTATCGGCAAAATCAATAGTTTTCGTAATGTATATGTGACACTTTACATTCAATCAAGCGATTCTTGGGGATGTAAATTGCCATATATGCAAGTCAATGGATACTATTGTGATTGTCGATACGGGAACAAAAAAATGTGTGGGGAGCGGAATTGAAGTGTAATGAACTTCGATTACGTTACCCAGATGCGGCAGCGGTAATTTAGAAAAGGGATTGCGGAATCGGATTCGGAGAGGTGAAATGCGGGATTAAGTTGTGAGGAATTGGGGAGTGGAGATTGGACTGAGATAGAAAAGGGATTGAAGTTAATATTTGGCTTTTGGAGGAGAGTGGAATTCTTTGGTAGCTTCGGAGAAAGTTTTTTTGTAAAAATTCGGGGAATAAAAGTTGTTTGGAGTTTAGTGAAGTAATTAAACAAATTAAACTAAAATTGAATTTTGAGAGTGGAAAAAAAATAGTTGTGTTGGATACAAGATGAAGAGTGAATGAAAGATTTGTGTAGCAGAACGGTTTTGGCCTAGTGTATGTTGTACAGAAGAAAAATTAATTAGTGGGTACGAAAAGTGGAGGAAAAAAACTAAAAACAATCATTAAATCGTGTGAATTGTACCAAGTGATTGAGTTGATCACCTTCTGATCTTACAGTGAAGATAGGAATTGTGAATTTTCACGTGTGAAATTAAAAGTTTGTATCAAGAAAAGATTGTTCTTGCAATAAGTGAGAATCCCTTAGTGGATTTATATTTAACAACCAACGGAAATATTGAATAACTTACGGGGAAGAAAAAGTAAATGAAATTATCGATATAAACTAAGGCGGTAATTAACGGAAATACATGGGCGGATTAAATATTAGGATGAAGCTTATCTGTAACTAATGAGTTTTAAGTTAAAATCAATTAAATTTGCAGTGACCCCACCTCTCGTTTTCGGTGTCCGTCGTCGAGCGCTCGAGGATCCACAGAAAAAGAAGAGAGTAAGTAAATACAATGATTAATATTTTTCCTTGTTTTTTTTTTTGACATTCTTTTATCTATTACCTATTTTTCCAGTTTATTGTAATTTGCTATTCTTTCATTAATATCTTATTGAATTTATTTGCATGATAAAAATATTTAGGGGTCTGTTTGTTTTTGATTGGTATCTCTTAATTGTTGAATTTGCTGTGTAAATTACTTTTTTTAATTAAATAAAACGGCCATGTCTCGTTAAGACAACAAACTTTCATTTCTCAATATGACCTTCCCTTTCCCGTGCTTTTCCCTATGTGCTAGTATTTATATGTAAGGTGGCTCAGCAAGAGCAGAGGGTGTCCCGAAAGACCCACGACACGACTGAGCGCTAGCCGGCCTCAGTATGCCACCCCGGGCTACACACCCCTCTGCTAATTACTTAATGTCTGCAACTGCGGTGACTTCCGTGGTTGCTACAACATATACACACCAGACTTCGCAATCGAACGTACCGCCTCAGTGGAACGAATTGTGTACACGCATGTGCAATGAGACAAATCGAGCGAAAGCTTGAGCTTTGTGGTTGCACCAGTCACAGAGAGATGGCATTACATTTTGAACTTTGATCACTGACTATTTTAAATTGTCTTCATTATTTTAGTTAGTAGGCAATTAAGTTAGCATAATTATGCTATAAAAAAATTCTAGAAGCAAACAAATCGAGAAATATTCCTCCATTCGCTGGCTCAAGGCGGGCGCCCAAGCTTATTCTATCCCAAGGCACTTAGCCCGAGATAAGCGAATTAAGAATACGTTCAACTGCATACTCCAGGCATCTACCCGAGTATAAGCGCCCCAAGGCAGTTATGCCCGGGGCCTGCAGTTGAACTAATAATTGATTGATTTATCAATCTGAGTGCATACTCAAGGCGTTAACTCGAGTATTAGCGTCCCAAGACTTTGCACTTTGGGCTAGCAGTTCGATTGTAAATCAATTGATTCGTAAATATAACTGCGTGCTCAAGGCTTCAGCCCGAGTAACAGATTAAGCTTTAAGAAAGCGATTGGTTTCTTTGAATTTCCTTTTCCCTCTGAATGACTAACAAATATAATTAAAGTAAACATAAATCGTGGAAATTTAACAGCTCCATTAATGCTCCAACTTTATACGTATGCAAACATATAACTCATAAATTGTCTCTGTAATAAATTAATCATTAGAAGAATTCATTAGTAAAATATGTTATTAACAATATATAGTTAACTGAACGTGTAATTGTATGGTCTTACAACAAAAAAAAAAAGAAATAAACATTAAGACATTAAATAGACAAACACCTTTTTACTGATCTAATTGACAAGTATGAAGTAGCAGGTAAGTATTATACAGCGACATACATATCTCTCCTCGGGAGCCTTGATGTGTATATAGGATACACATCATATCAAGCTCCCAGTTCGTGCCAGTATACATAAGGTATGCTGGTAATGCAACAGAGGGACACAAATTTTTCGTGTATTTCGCCTCCCTGTGCACCCTTTGAAGCAAAAAAAACATCAGGTTAAGATCTGTTTTTGTGAAGCTCTCATCAAGGCCTTTCATTTGATACCCATATCGGCTACCTTTGATGAAATTTTTTATTTTGGTGGCCACCCCCTTCTATGAGGAGACCTCCTTTCAAACACGTTATAAAATTTTTTTACAGTGGAGCTTTGAAGAGACCACCACTTTACACCTACACACAAAGTTTGATGTTTCTATCTTAAGTAGTTTGCGAGAAAAATTGCTGTGACACACGGACGGACAGACAGGTCGCGGTTTTAGTCGGGTTTTGTAAAATTATTTTACATAACCCTAAAAATGACATGAAATATCGAACAATCCTATATATTCCCTGTCCACAAAAAAGGCGACAAGCTGGGTGCTGGGCCACCTGCGTTTATATTGTGTAAAGATGCACGCGTTTGCAAAAGTTTCATTGTTGTGCGGATCTCTTTGGAGCGTCTGATTTTTAGTTTCATCCGTCGAACCACCCCGCTTAACATATGCTATCAGCGTACAGATTAATGGTGCAGAGACCACTCCATCCCCATTACTCCTACTAACTACTCCAAGGAACTAAACAACATTTACAGAATAGCTAATCCTAACGGATACAAACAACGTGACATTCATGAACTTGTTACACAGTACAAACAAAAACAGGAATGCCAACTGACTGAAACTCATAAGACTGACCAGCAGTGGATTCCGTTAACATACGTAGGCAAAGAGACATACAAACTATCATACTTCCTCAGGGAATACAAACTGCAAACTACACTAACTACTAACTAACTAACAACAACATTGGAAACAAACCGAAGCCATAACTGAATGACACGTCAATATACGAAAACAGCGGCATATACAAACTAACATGCAAGGACTGCGACATGGTATACTCGTATATAGGACGGACAACATGGAAACTAACGACAAGATACAAAGAGCACCTACTTACAGACTCCAATTATGCGACGCACCTTCAAAACCACGCACACGAGCCTGACTATATAACAAACTCTATGACATTGCTATACAAACAGAGCACAGGACCGAGACTTGACATCCTAGAAATGCTTGAAATATATAAAAATAGCAAAACTGACGATAACATTATCAACGAACAACTTATTACGAATTCCGATCCAATTTTCTCAGTACTAGATCACACTTTCCGATCAAAACGGAAACGGTATTAAACAGAACAAAGAACATCCAACAATCTAAAACACAAAAACCCAGTATCCCTCTACCTGACCTAATTTAGTATTGGGCCTAATTTAGCGTCACCTGCTTAACGCATCCTACGACTATATAAAGTCATTCCCTTCAACACATCCTTTAAGCACTGAAGATGACTCAAAGAAGACGAAACGCATCTGCTCACAAAACAAAGCAAGGCCCGACTGCTTTTGAAGAAATAAGAGAACTGGCCTGCGGATACCAAATAAACAGAATAATTGACTAAATACATATATATATATATATATATATATATATATATATATATATATATATATATACTATATATATATATATATATATATATATATATATATACAGGGCTATCATATTCGTGGTAGGAAATTATAACCCTGCCATTTGACATCTGTCAGAATTAAGTGTCATCCAAAGCGTGTTTTTTTAGTTGAAGGTTTGCCATTTAGAAATATGCATCGTTTTACAGTCGAAGAACGCGTTAAAATTATTCAATTTTATTATAAAAATGGTGATTCTGCTGTATCAACATTTAGGGCTTTACGAGCCGATTACGGTCGACATAATCAACCTACACAGCAAACAATTTCGAACACTGAGAAAGTTTGAAGAGACTGGGTCGGTTAATGATATTGCAAGGCCTGTGCATCATCGTAACATTCGTTCTGCTGAAAATATCGCTGTCGTTGCTCAAATTGTGGAGGTAGACCCGAATTTGTCGATTCCTCGATGTGCTCAACATTTGGGCTTGTCTTCCGGCTCATTGTGGCGGATTTTGCATTTGGATTTGCATCTCCATCCGTACAAAATCCAACTCACTCAAGCACTTAAGCCTCAAGACCATACACAACGCAGAATGTATGCGAACAACAAGCCATTGATAACGATTTTTCGAACAAAATTTTCTTTAGTGATGAGGCTCATTTTTCGCGCAGTTGTTACGTAAATAAACAGAATTGCCGGATATGGGGCTCTCAAAATCCTCAAGTGATCGCAGAAAGGCCTTTGCATCCGGAAAAAGTGACCGTTTGGTGTGCATTATGGTCTGGTGGTGTTATATTGGCCCGTAGTTTTCCAGGACGCGTAATTTCGAGATTGAGTGATTGTAATGATTTTCACCTTTTTAGGTTCGAACGCGGAACCGACCTCTCATCGGTTCTAGACGTTAAGTCTGAGTAGTGCCAACGGATGGTACCAACAGGTCAACCAATCCGTGCACCGTAACCCATTCATGCGGTGACTGCTTGTCGGCCAGCTAGTTCGGAGAGGATTTCGGTCGCGGGTCTCCGAATGGATTACGCTCAATTACAATATTTCAGTCACCTGAACTTGCCCGTTTTTCAAACGCGTCAACAATTACTCATCCAGAACGAGAAACCTACATTACGTTAATTCTGGATGTGATCTATCCACAGATCTCAAATCAAAAACGCTACAAAATCCCATAGGCGCGTTACCGATTCACCGACGCGGTACCGAAAAATATGCTACTCGAACTTAAACCGAAGAAAACTACTCTAAAGAAATGACGAACCAATCAAAGGTACCGCGTACCGCGCGCGACGCGAAACCGACTTCAGCGGATTTGTCGAAACCCTACCCTCGCGACGGCATACTTACCCTACACTCTCGGTTCCCACTGAAAAAGAACGGGCCACTGAAAAGGAAAGTCGTGGTTTATCTTTTAGCAATTCATATTATTTCTACTATAACTTGGTTTCATTTTAAATTTTTGACAATATTTACAAGAATTTACCAATAATGTTTGACTTTTTTGTTCATAATCAAAATTTTGTTATAGCTTCCAAATTTATTTATCTCATTAATTTGATGAACAATATCTCGTTTTGGATAAACTAGAATTGGAATTTCAATTTTCTTTTATTTATTATTATCTAGCCTATTAAGATTAAAATTTTCTTATGAGTAGTATTTGATCCTGTTTTGATTGAAGGATTTCTAAGGTCGGTGGAGAAATGATTAAAAGTTTTTCAATTAAAATAATAAACATTTATCGCCAGGTATTGGCAGTTTTCGAATGTAGGAAAATCGAGTAAAATTGGATAGCCGTGTTAAAAAAAATGAAGCTTCACATTAGTCAGTGCAACGCAACTGGTTAATGCATTCTATTTTGTATCTAATTCACACCTGATAACCGTTAGCTATCAATACATTTACTTTAATTCTGAATTGCCCACTATTTGGTATCAAGCGGTTTACAAAAATGGTTTGGTCTTGTATTCATCGGAAAAAAATAGTTTCATCTCTAAAACAAAAGTCGTTTATCTATGACAAATCAAAGATACAAAATTATAGTTTAGATTATCAGACTTCAAAGCCTACATAACAATATACCACAATTTTATTGTTAATTAATTCAGGGCTCTTTTAATTTTTGTAGACAAATCTGGCAGAGACTACATCATTTATGAATTTTTTTTTTTTCTATATTAATTTCTAATTTTTCGTGTCAATTTTATCAATTATCCAATTTTTATTCTGTTTTAATGGTTTCAATTTCATTCAATGCATACATTTATACATCATATACATATTCATAAGCAAATGTTCATTTAAAAATTATTTTGATATGTAATCAAGCACATATTTACATGATTCTCGAGCAATGTAAAATTTGCTTTATTCCTTCATTAACTAGTTAATTAAAGTTGTTATATTTTTATATCACTGCTATACCTATTCAAGCAAATTGAATTTAAGCACTTTGAAAATAATTGCTCCACTTAACAATAGGTAAGCTCCAATTGTAAATTAGAATCGATTTTACGTTAACGATATGCGAAGAAAGAATACAAAGCTCTTGAATAAAAGTGTTGCAGATATTTAAGCATATGAGTTGTTAAGTAGTTATTGCTTCGTTTTCTCTCTTCCTGTATGATAAGGAATGACTTTTTTTTTTATTTCGTCGATGTTACTCGAATAAATGCCGAATTAATGCAGTGATATGGTATTTTAAAATTTATTTTGGCTTTTAATTAGTTTTTCAATTTACCTTGAAATCGTAAAGATGCAGTTTAGATACTTCTAGAGTTTTGAGATAGAGGTATTCTGCAATCTGTGTTTGATTTTAAGGTCCACTATTCAAAAATTTATGAAATTTTTCAACTATATTATTAAAACTGAGGACTCAGAAAGAAATTAAACAGTTAGTATTATTGAAAAATTAAAACAAGCCATGAGAAATTTTGAAATTGATCAATTATTGAAGACGCTCATGATTTTTCAGGTTTAAATCTTCCGCTATAGAATATTTAAGATTTTCTGGAGTTTATGTCTTTCTAAGAAATCTGTAAAATTGTGTTTGCGCACAAAATTCTACATTATGTGAGCGACTCAATGCATTTGTAAAAGATTCTATTTGACCCTATACTTAGAAGAAGAAGATAAAAGAAAAGAAGTAATGGGTCGATACGTCGATGTTAAAACGTCCTTTAGACGATAAAAATACACATGACTATTAAACCCGTTCACCGGTTAATTAGAAGCCTGGGATAAGTCTGCTTTTACTGAATCCCATATACCTTTAATGTTAATCTATATTTTGGGAAGAGAGGCTATTGAACGATTAATTTAATCATAATCATGAGACACTAGAAATTTTAGTGAGTGCTATGCTGAAAAAGATTTCTTCTGACTTTATTGCAGCGATTTTGCTATTCATGTAAGATAGTCCTTTACATGATTTCAAGTAAGCTATTATTTTTACTTTCCAAATAATTTTAATCATTTATCCAGTTCCATTTTTTTGTTTTTTTACGCAAAACGTTTTCGGCCGAAATTTATATTATATTCAAAATCATTCAATGTATAATCTCAATTTGGAAAAATTGGGGATATATAATCACATATCATTTCTGAATTCCATTGATTTATAATCTTTACCATGAATATGTCTACAATTGTGTGATTCAATTCGCGCATTACCTTAGAAACCTCCAATAAAATGCAGAATAAATTTGCTATGCGAAGCAACCTTAATTAGAATCTGTTTCTTTTTTATATTTAAGTATTTACCACTTTAACATTTCTTACAGTTACGAGATTCATCAACGCTTATTGTGAGGCGTTTATATTACACTAAATATTAACTTAAAACCGAACACTTAACGTATATTGTTGTAAAAAAATTTATCATTAAGATTCCTTTGATTGCAAAATCAAACATTTTAAAAGTTTATTAATTGATAGTGAGCCAAAAAAAATCGTTAACTATAGAAACACAATTTTAATTGAGCATATATAACAGTTCTGTTACTTCGAACTTTTCTCAATGGAATCATGATTTTTTTTAAAACAAATTTTCATCTTCATGAAATCTTTTCTCAATTGCCTATTAACTCTAAATGGCTTTATCTAGTTTCATTGTAGATTTGTTTAAATTTCTAGATTTTACTTTGCTAGTTGTTGCATTTTACATTTTTATAATATTTTTTCCTCATTTTTCATTCGGTGAAAGTTCATCTGCGTCCAAGTTAAGCTTCAAATTATTTTTTTATGCTACTTAATCTGCAAGTTTTGAAGGTTGAATAAGAAAAGAGTCGATGTCTGGATTTTTTGTGTTGCCCAATTATAGAGGATAACGTTCAAGGTGAAAAATCGCTGTTAACAGCAATGTATTATTAGCGATATGTCCTCTGGTGGCTTTATTAAGTTAAAAGCAATGTTCATTTGGTTCACGGGAGGAAGAATTAAACGGACGAATCAGACTCTTATTATTTCCCCCAAACCATTTCAACTCCCAGGTATACAATCCCACACAAATCTAGAAGCCGGCCCCGCTCTGATCCTGATTCCCTCGTTCTTCGTTTTTATCCCAGAACAACAAAACCTACATACCTCGAGATCGCTTTACCTTCCCTCCTTTTTGTCCCAATCATAAATGTGGAGTTGCGTGATGATCCAAATGATGCCAATTGTTTGCCGATGGATCCCCGCCAAACAGCTGATTGGGAACGAAGATCTGTTTTGAAATCGCGAACAATTTCACGAACCAAGCGTGGAACGGTGATTTCCGGATCAACAATTCTGTGGACTCCTGGTAACGACGAAGTTCTCGAAGAGCAACCGTACCGGGACGACAACGATGCGGCTTCCTTACACCTCCTGTCAATGGTAGTCTCGGTACTGGTACTGTTGGTTGCAGATGCTACAAACATGAAAAATTATAAATTTTACATATCATGGATACGAATTGCTTCACCATCCCTACCGTCACGATCTGTTCCAGCCTGAGGCAACGTTCCGTTGAAGTTCTCAAGGGTTGGATGTTCCACGTGCAGCCCTCTTGAGTACACCTCGCTCCGACCGAGTCCTACACACAAACGATCGTCACGAAGGTATGTTACGAGGTAGCAAAGCACTTGAAAGGATCTAGACAGCACACTGCAGGTGTAAATTAGTTTCACAAAACGAACTAGTTTCCTCCACTGCAAACAATTATGCACTTTTCTTTATGTAGAGCTGCTCAGATTTGCACAAAAACTCTGCAAACTAATTTTCACAACGTTTTCCTTGTTTGCGTTCGTACTTTGCAGCTCGCGCACAATGCAATTGCGACAGATCACGAATTCCACAAAACTTTTGTTTCCGAAACCTTTCAGCGCGTACAACGAGCTTACCCTGAGATTCTCGTACACTTAACCACCAGCATAATTGGTACAACTATAACATTTCTTGGAAGTTAATGTAACAATTGCCCACTTTTTACGGGAAACACAGAAACTTCACGAATTTTGCGATTCACGACAATGGACAAGATTAGCAGACGACAGCAACGAAAAACGAAGCCGCCATGTGGCTGTCAAAAATCCCGGTTGTCGCCTCGGACAAAACATCTGTGTGTGGAATGGCACGCCATATGGCGGCAATGTGCCTCTCCAGTTGTCGCCAGTGGCATAGTTTTCTCGATGGCCACGGTGGAGGGGCATTTCCAGATGGCTATGTCTCGAAATGTGCCGGGGTTTGGGATTAATTCTATATTTCAAATATTTATATCCACGGATCTAAATATTTGGACAGAAAAAAAAATATTTTCTGCACAACGATATCCGCACGACAGATGAAGTCCGCTGGCACTTCGAGGACATATCCATCTGGCCGGTTGCAAGGGTTCGGGATCGGAATCACTTCGATTCCCGGGCGAAGGCGTCACATTACACATCCCCCCCCCCCCCCCCCCCAAAATCGAAGTAATTACGATCCCGTCTCCTATATAAAAGGTCTTGGTTAGGGCCATGGCGGGTCGAAGGTCGGTTTCGAAGGATAGGCTACAACCATGTTCGTGAAGACTCGACAGTGACTATATGGTAGGGAGTCGGGTGTTATTCGGAGGTCTTCGTCCAAGCAGAGATTGGGGTAAGCCAAGGTTTCTCGTGGGAAATAATTGCACTTCATCGTCTAAGGTCTTTTGCGTGGTAAATTCCCAGGGTTTTACCAGTCATGTCCGCGATGAGGTATCGGGTGGGGCTTATGACTTGTAGGACTCGACACTTCACGAATTTTTTGTCTAGTTTGGCATTGTAATGGCGGGTGGCATCGCTCTGTCGGAAGTTTCGACGATATATTTCGTCGCCTGCCTTAAAGCCAGAAGGATGAGATCGCAAGTTGTACCGCTCCTCTCCCATCCGTCTACCTTCTTCAATCTTCTCCCGCAGTTGATCTCGCAGAAGTTGGAGCTTTTCGTGCGGTTCTAGAACCACGATTGGGTCCTCTAGCGATTTCAGCTGCCGCAATAGCCGGTAAGCGCTCCCATGACAGATCATGTACTGGCCGAACACTGCGAAATACGGCGAAATACCGGTAGTGGCGTGGTACGACGAGCGCAGCGCACTAGTGATGGCGGACAATTTGCGATCCCAGTCCTTCTGATTCGGGTGGACATAGGCGCGAATGGCCGCTATGAGCGTACGATTCAGTCGTTCGGATGCGTTGGCTTGTGGTGAATAGACGGCAGTTCGTTGGTGGATGATGCCGTATTTGGACATTAGGTCTCGGAATTTGCTGGAGGTGAACTGGACCCCATTGTCGGAGACAAGTTTCTCCGGAACTCCAAACATGTGAAAGACTCGGTTCTCCAAGAAGCTGAGTATAGGTCCAGTGTGCATGTTACGTAGTGGTTCTATGATAGGGAATTTAGAGAGCTGGTCCAGGACCACGACAGCTCCCGTGTGACCAGAAGCAGATCGAGGGTAAGGACCGATAAGATCAATGTACAAGCGCTGGAACACGCGTTCGGGGACCTCAACCTTACCCATGGGTGGCCGAAGAATGGTGTTGGGCGCTTTAGTGCACTTGCATAGCTCACAGGAGGCTACGTACGCTTTTATCTGTTGTGCCATCTTAGGCCAAAAGAAGCAGGTTTTCAACCGCCTAAGTGTACGACCGTATCCGCCGTGCGCACTTGTTGGGTGGTCATGAGCCCGTCTGATAAGATCAGTGGTTAATTCTTCGGGCACCCACAACTTCCACTGTTCTTCTTCTTGTATGGGGTCTCCGGATGCGTGTCCCATCCGTTTGTAAATAAATCCATCCGTCAACCGCAGTTCAGGAAGCTGGGGCTGTTGATTCTGGATAGTGTGAATCAGTTGTGTGTAGCTGGCTGACTTGAAGGCAGGATGGTCCAAATCGATCAATTGGGGGCTTTCGTCCTCTTGGACCAACTCGGCTCCTTCAGGGGCGAACATTCTGGATAGGGTGTCGGGGACTACATGCTGGCTACCTTTTCGGTGGTGGATTGTGAAGTCAAATGCCTGTAGTTTCAGTGCCCACCTTGCCAATCTGCCGTTGAGATCAGTCTGGCTCATTAGCCATTTCAGAGAAGCGTGATCCGTAACGATTTCAAAGGTGTGTCCCTCCACATAGGCTCGGAAGCGTTTCACTGCCAACACCGCGGCTAGACATTCCTGCTCGGAGACCGTGTAATTTCGCTGGGCTTGGTTCAGCTTGTGAGACATGAAGGCTATAGGTCTCTCCTCGCCGTCTTGTGCAACCTGGACTAAGACTGCTCCCACCCCATGTTGACTAGCGTCACAATGGATTGAGAACGGTTTGTCAAAGCCCGGGCTGTGCAGTACGGGGGCTGTAGTCAGACTCTTCTTTAGCTCTTCAAAGGCTCGCAAGCCGGGCTCTTCCCAGACGAATTTACGTCCCTTACGCAGCATGTCGGTCAAAGGAGTGGTTATGGTGGCATAGTCACGTACAAAACGCTGGTACCATCCGCATAAACCTAAGAATCGGCGTAACTGTTTGGTGGTCTTGGGTAGTGGAAAAACGTCAATCGCTTGAGTCTTTTCCGGATCGGTCTTGATATGGCCATGCCCAATGATGTGACCTAAATACTTCACCTCCGTCATCACAAACTGGCTCTTCCGTATGTTGATGGTTAATCTTGCCCTCCGGATGTGTAGAGCCACCTCCTGAAGCAGGTCGATGTGTTCATCAAAGGTCTCGGTTATAAGCAACAGATCGTCCAAGTAAACGAAAACTTGGTGCCGCAAATGAGGTGGTATCACCTTATCCATAAGGCGCGTCATTGTTTGGGGGGCATTACACAATCCGAATGGCATGGTCACGAATTGATATAGGGGCCGGCCTGGGACTGTGAAGGCTGTTTTCTCCTTTGAACCGGGGTCTAAAGGAATTTGCCAAAAGGCGTCCTTGAGGTCTAAGCTCGTGATGAAATGGGCTTTAGGCAATCGACTCAAAATGCCTTCAATCAAAGGTAGAGGGTATGCGTCCTTGACAGTGACGGCGTTCAAGCGTCTGGCATCTAAGCATAACCGGACCTTGTTCGGCTTGACAACTAAGGTGACTGGGGAAGCCCACGCGCTCTGTGATTCTTCGATTACGCCTAATGCTAGCATTCGATCCACTTCGGCATATAACGATTTTTCCTTCGCCGGAGATATGGCGAAATGTCTCTGTTTTATGGGTTTAGCATCCCCCACATCTATCGTGTGGAACACCAGGGCAGTCCGCCCGAGACCTTCTTTCTCGTGCGATGGAAAAGCCGATATAGCCGAGTCAAGACGCAGTTGCTGAGTTACATCCAGTGTATGCCGTAATAAGTTAGTGGGTTGAGATCGGTCAGGAACGGTGGTGACGGACTCCAGGGTCGAACCGGAAAATAGTGCCGGGGCCAAGTTAAATTTTCGAACGAAATCCACTCCTAGGTAAAGATTCTGGGTTAACTGAGGTATAATGAAAAATTCCATAGGTTTAGTTACCCCTTTAAAGGTGACATCCGTCATAATTTTTCCCACTACAGAGTGACGAGTTCCGTCCGCCGTGCTTAACCAGGAGGTGAAATGACGGATTTGGTCCGCGTGCTTTGCCAGTACCTCCCCTGCAAACTCGGCAGATATGCAATTCACACTGGCTCCCGTATCGACTAAGCCTGATACTCGTTTTTGCAGGAGGTGTACTGACGCATATGGCCGGACATCCTCCCTCAATAATTCGTCTAAGTATATGTCCAACACTTTTCTCGACTGCCTGACTTTTCTCCAGAAGCTCCGCATCCGACGCGTGGCTCGCTTGCTTCGCGGTGGGACAGTTGTGGCCAATTCCTCATGGAAGATGCGCTGTCGAGTAGCCAAATAATTCCGCAGCCTAACATGAAAAGGTTTTACATGCCAAGGAACTTTCGTCTCGCTATCATTTCCCTGCGCGTTGGCCTCGGCGAAGGACGGCGTCGGTTGTGGAACTTCGGGAGAACTGTGGTTAGCGGTGCGAGTCAGCAGAGTTGGAGTCATGTTGGGAGCTGGGTCATAACTAGTGATGGGGTCTGGATTGGTTCGTCCGGGGTCTAGGAGTGCCGACGGGTGGTCGCGGCACTCGGTGGCAAGTTTTTTCGCCCTTTGCAATTTGCACAATCAGGTGCGTATGTGTCGGCCTTCCCGCAGCGGTAGCAGAAAAGCGTCGGCTCCGCTGGACATGCATATAACCGATGTCCCGGTTGTCGGCAGTTCCAACAGACTGTCGGGCTTGTAATTGCTTCAAGGGAGGGTCGATCAATCAAGGCTGGGTCCCCAAGCTCCGGTGGTGCTCCGCTCCTCGGTACTGGTACTGGATCAGCAAGCAGGTGGTCTGCTGCCATCAACTCCGCGGTGTGATGATTTCGGGGATTTGGTCCCGTTATGCGAGGTTGTGGACGGAAGGTACCTCGTCGCTCATCCAAGTGTTCTTGTCTACGGGCATGGAGGCGCAATCCCTGTATGGTGTCGATGGGAAAATGTAGAAGGCTGTTCTGGAGATCCCAGCGCATGTTCTCTCTGATAATTTCTACCAATTCGTCCTCGGGCATGGTATTTCGCAGGCGAGTGCTCAATCTCACTATACTGGTGTAGTACTGGTCGAACGGTTCGTGAGCGCCTTGTTTCCGTTTCTTTATGTGCTCCCTTAGCTCTCTCTCAGTGAAGCCATCCTCAAATCGATTGCGGAAGGCTGCACTGAAAGAGTGCCAAGTGGGACGTGGCGTTGACTCTTTAAAGCTCCAGTACCAGTCGGCAGCGTCGCCGCTGAACAAAAGATGTGCATGCCGGAGGAAGGCCGAGGAATCACCTCCCAGGGTGCTGGATACCAACGCCTGAATCCGGAAAAGGAACCGGTCCGCCGATATCATATCGTTGAACCCTGTAAAGTTCAGGCGCCAACTCTCCATGATACGAGGCGTCGGGTCTCGAAAAGGTGCCAATGCGTTCCCGGGGGGAATCACATCCTCGATTGACCTGTTGTACTGAACTGCCTCGGGGGCTGGAGGTACCAACGGAGGTCCGGTATTGTGTCGCGGTCTGTATTCGGGAGCTCTGGGATCCATTCCCGAGTTCCTTGGAGGTGGGACCCATTGCTCGGATTGTCGGGAGTGGGGCATCGCCACACTGGGATTTGGCTCCCATCCAATCGGAGTTCTTACGCGACTGGGTGGTTGGCTCAACGGGAGATTCTGGATCTTTCCCTCCAGGTTGCCAATCCTCTCCGACATATCCCTCATCAGCGCCACGAGGGTGTCAATGGAGTGGGCGGAAGGCATGGTTGTCACCTCAGAAACGACACTTGCAGCCGGAACTTCACCGCCTACTGCTCCTTGCAGGTCTAAGAGTGGTTGTGACGGTTCGGCTTCTGGAGCTCCTTTCGCCACTGCTCCACGCGTTGGTAGGGGCGTTCCGAGGGGGACGTCTAGGGCAGACCGATCTATGGGTCGCCGGCATAATGGACACAGCTCGGACGTGAGGAGGAGCTGTAGGACACAGGCACGGTGGAATAGATGTCCACAATCCAACCGCACGCTGTGTACCCCCTCCACTACGTCCTCGAAGCAGATCCCGCAGTTAGCTGGTTGGACCGTTTTGGATCTGGTCCAACGCTTGTCTGGGGTCCGCTTCGTTGCCATCTTTGATTTTTGCTGGTTTTGGGTGGGTGCTATGTCTTAGTGACGAAAAAAGAAAAATGTAATTATATAATATGACTAAGGACTTAAGTATAATATGACTAAAGGCTTACAAATACTTGAGTGGCCGATAGTGGCGAGCTATTTACGTAAAATTGAAAAAAAAATTTAATTAGTATATACTTTCCTTTCCAGTGGTCGACTCCTTCAACGGGAAAAGAGAGTGCGCGGTAATCTGCCGAAGAAAGGGTGCTTTTGGTCGATTTACGAAATTTACCCCATAACCCACATACATTACAAAAAACCGTCTCTAAACTACGTTAAAGTGACTCGACGAGACAAGTGGTAGAGCTACCGTAACGACTTTGTACGCGGTCAAAATTTCCGACGCGTGGAAGCATTCCGGGCTTCGCAACTCCAGCATACGCCACCGAACGTTGAACCGATACCACTCGTCTAACACGCATAAGAAATAGTTAGAATCCTTCCGCGACATAAAGGCAAGGTAGCCTTCTATTTTCTTGAGAGTCCATGCTGATAGGTAAACCCATCAGACTGGCAGTTCCATCAAGAAAATAGAAGGTCCTTACAGGGGTTAGCCTAGGACAACACATCGGAAGGATTCTGTCGCGAAAGCAAAATCAAACAAAGGAGAGCGGAAGCTACAACTCACGTGAAGCGACTGCGAGTGTGTATCACACAACTCCACTGCTCCTGTTAGTGGGACTCGAGTACCAAAGTACCTTACATCCTCCGTAAAGGACCAACTCGTCAGAAGACGCGAAGTTCTTTCCCCCTTAGGATGTTTTTGGCCCCACGTTGGGCGCCATTTGTAATGATTTTCACCTTTTTAGGTTCGAACGCGGAACCGACCTCTCATCGGTTCTAGACGTTAAGTCTGAGTAGTGCCAACGGATGGTACCAACCGGTCAACCAATCCGTGCACCGTAACCCATTCATGCGGTGACTGCTTGTCGGCCAGCTAGTTCGGAGAGGATTTCGGTCGCGGGTCTCCGAATGGATTACGCTCAATTACAATATTTCAGTCACCTGAACTTGCCCGTTTTTCAAACGCGTCAACAATTACTCATCCAGAACGAGAAACCTACATTACGTTAATTCTGGATGTGATCTATCCACAGATCTCAAATCAAAAACGCTACAAAATCCCATAGGCGCGTTACCGATTCACCGACGCGGTACCGAAAAATATGCTACTCGAACTTAAACCGAAGAAAACTACTCTAAAGAAATGACGAACCAATCAAAGGTACCGCGTACCGCGCGCGACGCGAAACCGACTTCAGCGGATTTGTCGAAACCCTACCCTCGCGACGGCATACTTACCCTACACTCTCGGTTCCCACTGAAAAAGAACGGGCCACTGAAAAGGAAAGTCGTGGTTTATCTTTTAGCAATTCATATTATTTCTACTATAACTTGGTTTCATTTTAAATTTTTGACAATATTTACAAGAATTTACCAATAATGTTTGACTTTTTTGTTCATAATCAAAATTTTGTTATAGCTTCCAAATTTATTTATCTCATTAATTTGATGAACAATATCTCGTTTTGGATAAACTAGAATTGGAATTTCAATTTTCTTTTATTTATTATTATCTAGCCTATTAAGATTAAAATTTTCTTATGAGTAGTATTTGATCCTGTTTTGATTGAAGGATTTCTAAGGTCGGTGGAGAAATGATTAAAAGTTTTTCAATTAAAATAATAAACATTTATCGCCAGGTATTGGCAGTTTTCGAATGTAGGAAAATCGAGTAAAATTGGATAGCCGTGTTAAAAAAAATGAAGCTTCACATTAGTCAGTGCAACGCAACTGGTTAATGCATTCTATTTTGTATCTAATTCACACCTGATAACCGTTAGCTATCAATACATTTACTTTAATTCTGAATTGCCCACTATTTGGTATCAAGCGGTTTACAAAAATGGTTTGGTCTTGTATTCATCGGAAAAAAATAGTTTCATCTCTAAAACAAAAGTCGTTTATCTATGACAAATCAAAGATACAAAATTATAGTTTAGATTATCAGACTTCAAAGCCTACATAACAATATACCACAATTTTATTGTTAATTAATTCAGGGCTCTTTTAATTTTTGTAGACAAATCTGGCAGAGACTACATCATTTATGAATTTTTTTTTTTTCTATATTAATTTCTAATTTTTCGTGTCAATTTTATCAATTATCCAATTTTTATTCTGTTTTAATGGTTTCAATTTCATTCAATGCATACATTTATACATCATATACATATTCATAAGCAAATGTTCATTTAAAAATTATTTTGATATGTAATCAAGCACATATTTACATGATTCTCGAGCAATGTAAAATTTGCTTTATTCCTTCATTAACTAGTTAATTAAAGTTGTTATATTTTTATATCACTGCTATACCTATTCAAGCAAATTGAATTTAAGCACTTTGAAAATAATTGCTCCACTTAACAATAGGTAAGCTCCAATTGTAAATTAGAATCGATTTTACGTTAACGATATGCGAAGAAAGAATACAAAGCTCTTGAATAAAAGTGTTGCAGATATTTAAGCATATGAGTTGTTAAGTAGTTATTGCTTCGTTTTCTCTCTTCCTGTATGATAAGGAATGACTTTTTTTTTTATTTCGTCGATGTTACTCGAATAAATGCCGAATTAATGCAGTGATATGGTATTTTAAAATTTATTTTGGCTTTTAATTAGTTTTTCAATTTACCTTGAAATCGTAAAGATGCAGTTTAGATACTTCTCAAGTTTTGAGATAGAGGTATTCTGCAATCTGTGTTTGATTTTAAGGTCCACTATTCAAAAATTTATGAAATTTTTCAACTATATTATTAAAACTGAGGACTCAGAAAGAAATTAAACAGTTAGTATTATTGAAAAATTAAAACAAGCCATGAGAAATTTTGAAATTGATCAATTATTGAAGACGCTCATGATTTTTCAGGTTTAAATCTTCCGCTATAGAATATTTAAGATTTTCTGGAGTTTATGTCTTTCTAAGAAATCTGTAAAATTGTGTTTGCGCACAAAATTCTACATTATGTGAGCGACTCAATGCATTTGTAAAAGATTCTATTTGACCCTATACTTAGAAGAAGAAGATAAAAGAAAAGAAGTAATGGGTCGATACGTCGATGTTAAAACGTCCTTTAGACGATAAAAATACACATGACTATTAAACCCGTTCACCGGTTAATTAGAAGCCTGGGATAAGTCTGCTTTTACTGAATCCCATATACCTTTAATGTTAATCTATATTTTGGGAAGAGAGGCTATTGAACGATTAATTTAATCATAATCATGAGACACTAGAAATTTTAGTGAGTGCTATGCTGAAAAAGATTTCTTCTGACTTTATTGCAGCGATTTTGCTATTCATGTAAGATAGTCCTTTACATGATTTCAAGTAAGCTATTATTTTTACTTTCCAAATAATTTTAATCATTTATCCAGTTCCATTTTTTTGTTTTTTTACGCAAAACGTTTTCGGCCGAAATTTATATTATATTCAAAATCATTCAATGTATAATCTCAATTTGGAAAAATTGGGGATATATAATCACATATCATTTCTGAATTCCATTGATTTATAATCTTTACCATGAATATGTCTACAATTGTGTGATTCAATTCGCGCATTACCTTAGAAACCTCCAATAAAATGCAGAATAAATTTGCTATGCGAAGCAACCTTAATTAGAATCTGTTTCTTTTTTATATTTAAGTATTTACCACTTTAACATTTCTTACAGTTACGAGATTCATCAACGCTTATTGTGAGGCGTTTATATTACACTAAATATTAACTTAAAACCGAACACTTAACGTATATTGTTGTAAAAAAATTTATCATTAAGATTCCTTTGATTGCAAAATCAAACATTTTAAAAGTTTATTAATTGATAGTGAGCCAAAAAAAATCGTTAACTATAGAAACACAATTTTAATTGAGCATATATAACAGTTCTGTTACTTCGAACTTTTCTCAATGGAATCATGATTTTTTTTAAAACAAATTTTCATCTTCATGAAATCTTTTCTCAATTGCCTATTAACTCTAAATGGCTTTATCTAGTTTCATTGTAGATTTGTTTAAATTTCTAGATTTTACTTTGCTAGTTGTTGCATTTTACATTTTTATAATATTTTTTCCTCATTTTTCATTCGGTGAAAGTTCATCTGCGTCCAAGTTAAGCTTCAAATTATTTTTTTATGCTACTTAATCTGCAAGTTTTGAAGGTTGAATAAGAAAAGAGTCGATGTCTGGATTTTTTGTGTTGCCCAATTATAGAGGATAACGTTCAAGGTGAAAAATCGCTGTTAACAGCAATGTATTATTAGCGATATGTCCTCTGGTGGCTTTATTAAGTTAAAAGCAATGTTCATTTGGTTCACGGGAGGAAGAATTAAACGGACGAATCAGACTCTTATTATTTCCCCCAAACCATTTCAACTCCCAGGTATACAATCCCACACAAATCTAGAAGCCGGCCCCGCTCTGATCCTGATTCCCTCGTTCTTCGTTTTTATCCCAGAACAACAAAACCTACATACCTCGAGATCGCTTTACCTTCCCTCCTTTTTGTCCCAATCATAAATGTGGAG
>CAXAJY010000179.1:300000-302500 GCA_963969285.1 Odontomyia ornata
ACCCCATTCCCAACGAGAAAGCAACTACTGTAGCCGAACAGCTAGTGTTAAATTGCTTCAGTAGTTACGGCGTACCTTGTGAACTACATTCGGATGAAGGCCGAAACTTTGAGTCACTAGTTTTTGGCGAAATGTGCGAGCTGCTGGGAATACGGAAAACGAGGACAACACCGCTGCATCCCCAATCCGATGGAATGGTCGAACGTTTTCACGGCGCGCTCAATACTCACCTGGCCAAGATGGTTGACGAGAACCAAAGGGACTGGGACCGGCACATCCCATTATTCTTGATGGCGTATAGAGCTACCGAACATGCATGGACGGTTGAAGCCCCAGCCAAAGTCATTTTTGCAAAGACTATTCGTCTGCCGGCTGATATAAAGTCCGGAACACCCCCTGAGAAATCCCAAACGATCTCGGAGTACGCCAGTGAGCTAAGGCAACGGTTGAACCAGATTCATCGGACAGTGCGAAAACACCTCGAGTCGGCTGCTGACCGCATGAAGACCACGTGTAATCTAAAGGTAAATTCTACTGGCTTCCAGCAAAATGACTTGATGAGGCTATATAACCCACAACGGCGGAAGGGTTGGTCTTCGATGTTGCAGCATAATTGGGAGGGGCCATACTGAGTTACAAAGCGAATCAACGACGTCGCATATCGCATACAGGAACACCGTAAGCCGAGAGCCAAAATGAAAATCGTGCACCTGAATCGTCTTACCCCATATTACGCCTAGGAAGACTTGACTACAACTAGCGACGCATCTTTTCCGGGCAAAAAGAATTGAGGTGGGGGCAGTGTTACATGTTCAAACATTTCCGCGAGCTACTGTCGCAATTGTTGTCGCAACTATCAACAACATCATGATCAACAAACGAATGTATTCGAAAGCACAAGAATCGACCAAGCATGATCAACATGTGAAGGTGACGTCACTACGGCCATTCAGAATTGCTCGAATATTCCAGGTAGTTCGCCAATGAGCGATAGATGGATATATAAGGCTGAGCTGAATGAATGGCATATAGTAAAACCGCAACAGTAGAAAGTGCGATTAGGGTGGAGTGCGAATTCAAAGGCGATAGTGATTACAGTTGGCATATAAATTCGTAGACTAGTGAAAATAACATTTTAATTAATCGTAATAGTAAGATTAATGATTGTGCATTCTTACTAAATAAACTCATTTCACTTAATTTAAAAGACAGTGTGTTTTCACTTTCCTGGAACATTAAAATTATTGGCCGCGAACCATGACACGCGATAATATATATAGATAAATATATATATTTATATATATATATGTATATATATATATATACATATATATATATATATATATATATATATATATATATATATATATATATATATATATATATATGTATATATAGGCTGCGTATGGTATTTGAAGACATGCATAAATGTGACTATAACTTCGCGAATTTTGTTTTTTTTATTATTTTTCCTTTTCAGGTAAAAAATTCAAAAAATGAAGAGACATGCTGTCATCGTCGCTATTTGTGCGAACCATACAGATTTAGAGATCTCTAATTTTCTTAATTGCGCCCGTTCATTTGTGCATAAGGTTCGCCGTGAATTGGAAGTATCAGGAGGCGATACAGAATCGGTTGCAAAACGCAAAAAGCACGAACAACGTTCTGAAATTGTCCGATCTGCTGAATGTTTAAAGAAAGTGCAGGCGATTATAGACGAGGACCCTTCAAAATCAATGAGGGTCCTTGCGAGTGAGCTTCATGTATCTGAGTGCCTTATTGGTAGAGTTGTTCACGAAAACCTTCGGTATAAGTCTTACGTGGTGCGCAGAGGACAGTTCATGTCGGAACGAAAACGGGAATAGAGGCTTCTTCGATCAAAATGTCTTTTAAACAAAATCAAATACGCTGAGGCGCCCAAAATGTTCTGTTTTTTTCCGACGAAAAAATTTTAGACCAAGATCAAAAGACCAATCGCAGAAATGACAGATGGCTATGTTCAAATCCTACGGAGGTTCCTGTTGTTATGCACACAAAATTTCCAGCCAGTGTTATAGTTTTAGGTGTTGTCAGCAACGAAGGACATGTTATGCCACCACACTTTTTTACTCAAGGACTTCGAGTGAACTCTGCTGCATACATTGTGGTTTTGAAGACGTAGTGAGACCCTGGGTAGACAATGTAAGCGGAGGCAGACCATACATTTTTCAAAAAGGCTCTGCTCCTTCACATAAAGCGATGGCGACACAAGATTGCATGGCCGAAAATTTTCATGGCCACATAACACCGAACCTATGGCCACATAACACCGAACCTATGGCTCCCCAGACCATAATCCTTTGGATTATTGCATATGCGGCGTAGTTGAGCGTGAGACCAATAAGCGTCCTCATAATACCACTTCTTCGCTGAAGACTGCTATTAATGCCGTTATGGTCAATATGAACCAAGAGCATTTGATTTGGGCATGTAATCATTTCCGGACCCGGATCCAAGAGGT
>CAXAJY010000179.1:307500-310000 GCA_963969285.1 Odontomyia ornata
TTAATGAATTGACCATATCGGAGCTCAAGGAGGAGTTGGAACAGCGGAATCTGGCCACACAAGGTACAAAGGCCATACTGATTGCACGCTTGCGTGACGCGGTCGAGTCGGAAGGCGTGAATCTGGATTCGGTTGAGTTCTCAGGTGCGGAAAAAGGCGCAGAAGGTGGAGAAGTAGAAACACCAAAATCAAAGGAGCCAGAAAATGCGCTAATGCAAATGTTAATGCTGATGTCATCGAGTCTGACTGCGAAGCTAGATGAACAATCAGCGAAGTTAAATGAACAATCAACGAAGCTAAACGAACAATCAGCGAAGCTGGACCAACAAGCAATCGAAATCAAAGCAGACATCAAGGCAGACATCACACAGAAGCTGGAGAAACAGTCAACCGAAATAAAAGCGGAGCTCGGTAGTCTCAACAAGCAAATCAAAGGCGTCGAGGAAAAGGTTGACCAGGTCGAGGAAAAGGTTTACCAGGTCGAGGGAAAGGTCAGCCAGGTCGAGGAGAGAATCAACAATGAGATGGAAAAAGTTAAAAAGGAATTGGAAGCAGCGAAGGCAGTAGTAACCGCCTCACCAGCCCCAATTATAACCGCAGCGCAAAGCTCATCTAGAAATGTGCAAGCACCAATATTCGATGGGCAAACGGTCTGGAGTATTTACAAAATCCAGTTTGAAGCCGCCGCTAGGATAAATCACTGGAATGAGCAGGAACGAGCAACTGCGTTAATTCTTGCTCTAAGAGGCCCAGCTGCCGAGCTTTTGCAGACTATCCCCGTTGAGCTGCATTCAAACCCGGTTGCTATAATGAATGCGCTGGACATGCGTTATGGAGACGATCATCTGAAGCAGATTTACCGGGCACAGCTACGGCATCGGATGCAGAAGTCTGGCGAAACCTTGCAGCAGCTAGCACAAGACATTGAGCGACTGGCACTCTTGGCTTACCCAGCGTACGACCCAGAACATCGAGATGACGTAGCAGCAGAAGCATTCATCAGCGCCTTAAAGGACAAGGAATTGCAACAAGCCGTGCGGTTAGCTCAAAAGCAAACAGTCAAGGATGCATTGGCTTATAGTTTAAATTTTGAGGCAGCCAAAAATATGACCCGTACCACTGCCCGGGTTCGCGAGGTAGTGGCAGATAATTGCAGGTGTGAGCGCGTGGGAATTGAGCGAGAGCTGCAGGTGAATGGTGCGCCTAGATGCTGGAATTGCGGGGAAAAAGGTCACCTGCAAAGAGACTGCAAGAAGGGAAGAAGACCGAGCTATTGTCCAGGGTGGTGGAGATCCAGACCGTGTCAGGAGCCTAGAATGGAGGCCCATCAAACTGCAAGGGCCAACTTCGTGGGGCGAACGTTGGCTAGGAGTATCGACATCCCCAGCACCGTGGCAAGGCAACATCGTGGAGAAGCAGACAGATGCCTTCCTGGTCAAGTTGATGAAGAACAATGCACCCTAACAAACGACACTGGTGCAACCTGATCGACGATCCGACCAGACCTAGTGAGGCCCCAACTGCTTCACAAGGGCAGAGTTCATGGAATTGCTGACGCCCTATCTCGTCATCCATGTCCAGCTAACTGCAAACATTGCCAACGGATTGAGGAAAAGGAGCCGCCTGTTGATCTGCGAGTGATAACGGCGGAATTCGATGAAGGTTGGTCATCGGAGGAGATTCGAAATGCCCAGTTAGCTGATGAAGACATCGGACCATTGCTCGTATGGAAGGAGACGACTGGGCGACCTGAGTGGAAAGACGTTTCAATGCATGGCGCAACCCTGAAAAGCTATTGGGCACAATGGAGCTCCCGTCAGGTGGAGGGTGGCGTACTCAAGCGGAAATGGGAAACGGCGGATGGTAGCTCCTATAGGATGCAAATTATACTTCCCAAAAGCCGAATCCACGATGTGGTTAAGGAAATGCATGAAGGATCCTCGGGAGGCCACCTTGGTGTTAACAAGACCTTAGTGAAATTGCGGGAACGGTTCTACTGGCTCCACGCTCGAGAAGACGTAGAGGACTGGTGTCGCAGATGCACAATTTGCGCTTCCGTCAAAGGCCCAAAGCGATGACTGAGAGGACAAATGCAAACCTATAACGTAGGCGTGCCATTCGAAAGGATTGCTGTTGACATCGCAGGACCCTTTCCTGAATCCGATTGGGGAAATCGATATACGCTGGTTGTAGCCGATTATTTCAGCAAGTGGCCCGAGGTCTACCCCATTCCCAACCAGGAAGCAACTACTGTAGCCGAACAGCTAGCGTTAAATTGGGTCAGTAGGTACGGCGTACCTGGCGAACTACATTCGGATCAAGGCCGAAACTTTGAGTCACTAGTTTTTGGCGAAATGTGCGAGCTGCTCAGAATACGGAAAACGAGGACAACACCGCTGCATCCCCAATCCGATGGAATGGTCGAACGTTTCAACGGCACGCTCAATAAACACCTTGCCAAAATGGTTGACGAGAACCAAAGGGACTGGGACCGACATAT
>CAXAJY010000179.1:315000-322500 GCA_963969285.1 Odontomyia ornata
CCGCAGCGCAAAGCACATCCAGGAATGTGCAAGCACCAATATTCGATGGGCAAACGGTCTGGAGTATTTACAAGACCCATTTTAAAGCTGCCGCAAGGGCAAATCACTGGAATGAGCAGGAACGAGCAACTGCATTAATTCTTGCTCTAAGAGGCCCAGCTGCCGAGCTTTTGCAGACGATCCCCGATGAATTGCACTCAAACCCGAATGCTATAATGAATGCGCTCGACATGCGTTATGGAGACGATCATCTAAAGCAGATTTATCGGTCACAGCTAAGGCATCGGATGCAGAAGTCTGGTGAAACCCTACAGCAGCTAGCCCAAGACATTGAGCGACTAGCACTTTTGGCTTACCCAGCCTACAACCCAGAACATCGAGATGATGCAGCAACAGAAGCATTCATCAGCGCACTAAAAGACCCGGAATTGCAACAAGCCGTGCGTTTAGCTCAAAAGCAAACGGTTAAGGACGCATTGGCTTACAGTCTGAACTTTGAGGCAGCGAAAAATGTGACTCGTACCACTGCCCGGGTTCGTGAGGTAGTGACAGACGAGTGCAGGTGTGAGCGCGTCAAAATTGAGCGAGACCCGCATGTAAATGGTGCGCCTAGATGCTGGAATTGCGGAGAGAAGGGGCACCTACAAAGAGACTGCAAGAAGCGAAGAAAACCGAGCTATTGTCCAGAGTGTGCAGCTAGAAGGAGATCCAGACCGAGTCAGGAGCCCAGAATGGAAGCCCTTCAAAGAGAGGGGTTGGGAAACATGTAAGAGCCAACTTCGTGGGGTAGAGGTTGGCTAGGAGGATCGACGTCCCCAGCACCACCATCACCGTGTCAAGACTACATCGTGGAGAAGCGGACTTATGCCTTCCGGGTCAAGTTGACGGAGAACACTGCACCATAACAATCGACACTGGTGCAACCCGATCGATTATCCGACCAGACCTAGTTAGACAGCAACAACTTCACAAGGGCAGAATTGTCTCACTACGGACAGCTACGGGAGAAACTGCACCTGTTCATGGAGAGGTCAACCTCCAGATACAGTTGGGAGACCTTGTGTTCCGACATAATTTTCTGGTCGCGAACATTATGGATGACTGCATTCTCGGAATGGATTTTCTGCGACCACATGGAATCACGTTGGATCTGGGCAAACGTGTTTTGAAATGGCAGAATGTCGAAGTACTAATGGAGGATCCCAGCGTCCAAATTCCCAAGATGAATGTAGTGGTATGTACTGACACTGATGTACCAAATTCTTCCGAAAGCATTGTATGGGCCAAGCTTGATGGTGATTCTGGAGACCACCGATCTTATCTGATAGAGCCAACGAAGACATCCGCATTGCGCAGTTTGATTGTAGGACGAAGCCTTGTAAGATCTTTAAGGAACGGATATGTGCCGGTTAGAGTCCTTAACACCGCAGACTCAACCACGAGCATCAAAGTCATCGGCAGCTGTCAGCCTGTTTCCACTATCACCTCTTTGGAAGCTACTCACGACCATCATTGCAAAAGGAGGCAAGACACAGACAAAGCCCGAGAATCCACGTCTGCAATATTGAAGCAAGTCAAATTGCCAGTGCAGCAGTGACATCTTCTCAACAAGCCCGGATGACCAAGGCCGAACGAGTCTGGTAACTCACGTCATAGATACACAGGGAGCCAAGCCGATTCGACAAGCACCGAGACGTCTCCCTATAGCCAAACAAGGAGAAGTGAGCGCGCTGATCTCAGACATGGAAAAACAAGGCGTTATTGAACCTTCTGTAAGTCCATGGGCCGCGCCTGTAGTTCTAGTAAAGAAAAAGGATGGTAGCACTCGTTTTTGTGTCGACTATAGGCAGCTTAACGACGTCACTAAGAAAGATAGTTACCCGCTTCCACGCATCGATGACATCATGGACACTTTAGCCGACGCAAAATGGTTTTCTACACTCGATCTCAAGAGTGGCTACTGGCAGGTAGAAATCGACAAGAAGGACCGAGAGAAGACCGCATTTTCAGTTGGGACCGGATTGTGGCAGTTTGTAGTGATGCCATTTGGGCTTTGCAATGCTCCAGCCACTTTCGAACGCTTGCTGGAATACGTGCTACGTGGCCTAACCTGGAAAACCTGCTTGGTGTACCTAGATGACATCATCGTCATCGGGAGAACGTTCGAAGAGCATGTGCGGAACTTAGAAGAGGTTTTCTCCCGACTGCGACTGGCAAATTTGAAACTTAGTCCCGACAAGTGTACCCTTTTCGCAGCTGAAGTAAAATACCTGGGACACGTCGTATCAGCAGACGGGGTCAAAACAGACCCTAAGAAGACGAAGTTTCCTGGGTCTGGCAACCTACTATCGAAGATTCGTCAAAGACTTTGCCAAAATAGCTAAGTGTCTCCATCAGCTAACCGGAAAAATCGTCCGTATGTCTGGAATGAACAATGCCAGACAGCCTTTGAGACCCTGAAGGAAAAGCTGTGTGAATCACCCGTGCTGGCGTATCCGAAACCCGGAAAAATGTTTGTAGTTGACACCGATGCAAGCAACGGCGGTATTGGAGCTGTACTCTCCCAGCAGATCAATGGCGAAGAAAGAGTCCTCTCGTATTACAGTCGAGTTCTTTCAAAAAGTAAGAGGAACTACTGTGTGACCAGGAAGGAGCTATTGGCTATAATAGAGGCCACCAAGCAGTTCCACAAATACCTATATGGCCAGAAATTTGTTCTTCGAACGGACCATGCATCGCTGAGATGGCTACTTAACTTCAAAAACCCCGAGGGACAAGTTGCGAGATGGATCGAAAGATTGCAGTCATACGACTACGAAATTGTTCATCGCAAGGGCGGAGTTCATGGAAATGCTGACGCCCTATCTCGTCGCCCATGTCCAGCTAACTGCAAGCATTGCCGACGGATTGAAGAAAAGGAACCGCCCGTTGATTTGCGACTGATAACGGCCGAATTCGATGAAGGTTGGTCATCGGAGGAGATTCGAAATGCCCAGCTAGCCGATGAAGACATCGGACCATTGCTCGTATGGAAGGAGACGACTGGGCGACCTGAGTGGAAGGACGTTTCAACACATGGTGCAACCCTGAAAAGCTATTGGGCACAATGGAACTCCCTTCAGGTGGAGGGTGGTGTACTCAAACGGAAATGGGAAACGGCGGATGGCAGCTTCTATAGGATGCAAACTATACTACCCAAAAGCCGAATCCACGATGTGGTTAAGGAAATGCATGAAGGATCCTCGGGAGGCCATCTTGGTGTTAACAAGACCTTAGCGAAATTGCGGGAAAGATTCTACTGGCTCCACGCTCGAGAAGACGTAGAGGACTGGTGTCGCAGATGCACAATTTGCGCTTCCGTCAAAGGTCCAAAACGACGACTGAGAGGACAAATGCAAACCTATAACGTGGGGGTACCGTTTGAAAGGATTGCTGTTGACATCGCTGGACCCTTTCCTGAATCTGAATGGGGAAATCGATACACGCTCGTTGTGGCCGATTATTTCAGCAAGTGGCCCGAGGTCTACCCCATTCCCAACCAGGAAGCAACTACTGTAGCCGAACAGCTAGCGTTAAATTGGGTCAGTAGGTACGGTGTGCCTTGCGAACTACATTCGGATCAAGGCCGAAACTTTGAGTCACTAGTTTTTGGCGAAATGTGCGAGCTGCTCGGAATACGCAAAACGAGGACAACACCGCTGCATCCCCAATCCGATGGAATGGTCGAACGTTTCAACGGCACGCTCAATAAACACCTTGCCAAGATGGTTGACGAGAACCAAAGGGACTGGGACCGACATATCCCACTATTTTTGATGGCGTACAGAGCTGCCGAACACGCATCGACGGACCAAGCCCCAGCAAAAGTCATTTTTGGAAAGACTATTCGTTTGCCAGCTGATATCAAGTTTGGAACACCCCCCGAGAAACCCCAAACGATCTCGGAGTACGCAAGTGATCTAAGACAACGGTTGAACCAGATACATCGGACAGTGCGAAAACACCTCGAATCGGCTACTGACCGCATGAAGACCAGGTATGATCTAAAGGCAAATTCTACTGGCTTCCAGCAAGATGACTTGGTGTGGCTATATAACCCGCAACGGCGAAAGGGTAGGTCTCCAAAGTTGCAACATAACTGGGAGGGACCATACCGAGTCACAAAGCGAATCAACGACGTCGTATATCGCATACAGGAACACCGTAAACCGAGAGCAAAAAAGAAAATGGTGCATCTAGACCGTCTTGCTCCATATTACATCCAGGGAGAATTGACTACAACTGGCGACACATCTTTTCGGGGCGAAAAGAACTGAGGTGGGGGCAGTGTTACATGTACAAATAATTCTGCGAGCTACTGTCGCAATTGTTTTCACAACAATGAAGAACACGAATTCACTCGAAACCACGAGAACCCAACAAGCATGATCAACATCTGCAAGTGACGTCACTCGATTCATTAATTTGCTCGAATCTACCAGGTACCTCTCGGCAGAACATTCGCCAATAAACGAGAAATGGGTGAATAGGTAGAGACCCTATATATATATATATATATATATATATATATATATATATATATATATATATATATATATATATATAATATATATATATATATATATATATATATATATATATATATATATATATATATATATATATATATATATATATATATATATATATATATATATATATATATATATATATATATATATATATATATATATATACATATATATATATATATATATATATATATATATATATATATATATATACATATATATATATATATATATATACATATATATATATATATATATATATATATATATATATACATATATATATATATATATATATATATATACATATATATATATATATATATATATATATATATATATACATATATATATATATACATATATATATATATATATATATATATATATATATATATATACATATATATATATATATATATATATATATATATATATATATATATATATATACATATATATATATATATATATATATATATATATATATATATATATATATATATATACAATACTATAGGACATAGTACAAATTTTATCGATTTCAGGGAAAACAGAGTAGGTAAAACAAAATTGGATATATGAAATAATTAGTTCATAAAGGCTGAGGTTAAACTGTAAAATATTATTGACTTCCGGTAATTACTTTTTAATGTCCCTCTAATTTATATTAATGGGGCGTCCCAGAGACGCGTCAGAACTATAGGACACTTACTTTTAAAGTGTTATTAGTTGGTTTAAAACCGTTTGCTATAAAACTTGAGATAGAGGATCAACGACCCAATTATCCCGTGTCAAAGTTTTTTTTGAAAATTTGAAAAATAATAAAATATGCCACGAGGCAAAAAATTAAATGAAACCGAAAGAAAGCTAGTGAACCAGCTTAAAAAGGATGGAAAAACGATTTCGGAAATTGCGCGTATACTGAAGGGAAGTCGAACAGCTATCTCAAATTATTTTAAGGATCCCGTTAATTACAACAAGAAGCACGCCGGAGGTCGACCGCCAGCAGTTACTTAACGAGAAAAGCGAGCCATTTTGCGAGTCGCTGCGAATTCAATGGCTACGGCCCGGGAGATTAGCGTAAAGGCATTTACGAAATGTTCAACGTATTTTGCAGCAAGTTGATCATTTACACCGAAAAAAGTTGAAATGTAAGCCACCATTGACGCAGGCTCATAAAGACGCTCGATTACAGTTCGCACGAGACTACGTTCAGTGGGTAAAAAAATGGTGAGAGTCCTGTTTTCTGATGAAAAACGGTTAAATTTAGACGGCCCCGATTGTTTCCGGTATTATTTCCACGATTTGCGGAACAACCTCTAATTTTAAGCAAGCGTCAAATGGGTGGTGGTGGAGTCATGATATGGGCAGGAATTGTATTTGATGGCAAAACGGATGTTGTCTTCATGGACGATCGAACAGTTGGTAGTTGTTATTTTTCTCTAATCCACGAACAGCTGATGCGTCACGCTGGAAAAATTTCAAGTAGAAATTACATTTTTCAACAAGATAATGGCCAGTGCACAACGCCCGTGTCGTACGCCGATATTTCAGAGAGCAAAATCTGAACGTTCTTTCGTGGCCAGCACGTTCTCCGGACTTAAACATAATCGAAAACGTCTGGGGGAAAATGAAAGCTTTAATTTACGCAGATGGACGGCAGTTTACAACAGTAGACGAGCTGAAAAGCGCCATCAAGGAAGCATGGGCGCGACTCGACCAAAATTACATAAGAAATTTATATTCTTCTTTGCCAAAAAGGATGTGCGAGGTGCTGAGTAACAAAGGTGAGTCTACTAAATATTAAAATGGGAGCATAAGTTTTTAATGTGAAAATATCCTATGATACACATGGGGTGTCTTATAGTTTTGTCGCGTCGATTTGTATTTGAATTTTGCCTTTTTTTAAATTTCTCGAGTCTATATTTGTGTTCAGAATCTTGTTATATTCGATCTTATAAGCCTTTTGATGTACGGAATTTCCAATCAAATAAAGAAAATAAATTGCTATTACACGTGAAAATTTTTCATTTTTATTTCCATGTCCTATAGTTTTGTCGCGGACTGTATATATATATATATATATATATATATATATATATATATATATATATATATATATATATAAATATATATATATATATATATAAATATATATATATATATATATATATATATATGTATATATATATATATATATATATATATATATATATATATATATATATATATATATTTTATCTATATATATATACATATATATATATAATTTTTTTTTTATCTATATATATATATATATATATATATATATATATATATATATTTATCTATATATATACATATATATATATATAATTTTTTTTATCTATATATATACATATATATATATATAATTTTTTTTATCTATATATATATATATATATATATATATATATATATATATATATATATATATATATATACGAGGTGTGTTCAAAAAATATCGCGAATTTTGTTTATTTTTTTCAAAAATTATTTATTTATTCATGAATATCTATTTTGTCCCCTTCAAAGTAATCCCTATGAGATATTATACACTTGTGCCAACGGTTTTTCCAATCTTCGAAGCACTTCAAAAAATCATTTCTTTTAATCTTGCTCAGCTCCTCCTTCGATGCCGTCTTTATCTCGACAAGCGTAGCGTAACGTCGTCCTTTCATGGGCCTCTTCAGTTTAGGAAACAAGAAAAAGTCACAGGGGGCCAGATCTGGGGAATACGGTGGCTGCGGCATCATTAGTGTGTTGTTTTTGGCCAAAAAGTCGCGCACAAGCAACGATGTGTGAGCAGGGGCGTTATCGTGGTGCAAAAGCCAATTTTTGTTCTCCCACAAATCCGGGCGTTTCTGGCGGATTGCTTCGCGCAAATTGCGCATAACTTGCAGGTAAT
>CAXAJY010000179.1:325000-335000 GCA_963969285.1 Odontomyia ornata
CTACCCCTTTGAAGACACCGATATTTTGGGCATACATTGGAGCTTCTATGTACAGCGGCAAATCGATAGAAACAATGCAATTGGCTCCTAGTTTTACCAAATGATTTAGGGGCACGGTGTATTAGACTATTTGAATGTCACTACGTCTGCCCCTTTGTATCGTTCCTCCTTCAATTGTTGAAATTTACGTACGGTTAATAAGTGCTTGCTTTCGGCAATAACAATAATTAGAGCAACGCGACGTTTCCGATCACTTCATACTTGCGACAGCCCTAAGAAGAGAGTTCGGAATGCGAGACTTCACAGTTCTGCCCACTAGAATGCAGCCCAAACTAGAATTTAAAATTTACCACGAAACCACACGGAACAAATCTATAAATGAAACAAACTGCCTTCTATCTAACCTTTTCGCGGGGTTTTAGTCAAAAACATTGTCTTTCGCTCAGCTGGATGTTATTTTGCTTTTACACGAATCCCGATTAGACATTCAATTGTTTCTTTGGGTCCCACTCCACATCCGATTCCGAACTTAGCTAAAAGGCTAAACCGAAATTCGCGTTCACCATATATTAAAATTCCGCTAAATTTCGTCAACCTGCGATGAAGAGACAAAAAAACTCCGCCATCTTTGACGTTTCGAAATGCATTCACTAGTTGCTTCAGGGAATTTATCTTTGGGATGGGTGAAGATAATGACGAATAAATTCTCTTTACAGTATGTCCAAAAGTTTTGTTCGATCATACGCGCCTTCGTCTCGCTTAAAAAAAAAAACCGTGCACCTTGAGTTGATCTGGCTTCGCAAGTCCAGATTTCATTAGCCACTGGCAAATGTTCTCTCGCTGATCACCTTGAAGCTGTAATACTTCACCGTATTCGGGACGCTCTATTACTGTGCCCTTGCACGCAAATTTCCTTTTACATGCTCGCACAATTTTCTTCAGGTTATATTCTGAAGAAAGGCCCGGCACCGTAGTTAGTGTTTTTCGACCATTTCTCTGCTGAATTCTTATGTGCGCAAGTCCTTCCTGTACCGTATCATCAGCACAATTGATTGCATCAGCAAAGGGGGTCAAAGTTTAGCAAATTCTGGATGGACGTGTGCTAAAAAAATTAAACACAGGCAAGAAATAAGACTGCCAATCGAATATCGGGCAACACTTGTCAAATCTAGAATCTGAAATTAAACTGCTCGCGTGTCAAATTTTCGCGTCCCACTTGGGCGGCTTCAAGCAGCAACGCGCTGAAGCTACCACTGGCGGCGCCCGATACACCAACAAAACTAGCCAAATGACTAAACGACGTCGACGTCAGCTCGCTGACTCGCACTGTAATCTCGATGATCACGGGTGCCAGCTTCGGTTCCAACAACAGAGCGAGCCCGACTTTTTCCGACAACAGGCGAAAGCAAGGTGACAAGCTCAGGCGACAAAGGCAATCGTAATATCTCGGCGGAATCCGACATCAGGGAATAGCCACGGCTAAAATTTGGCTCCCGTTCAGTGCCGACTTCCGGATTCCTTTCGATTTGCACTTACAATCCAAACGCTATGCAAAATAATTTGATCTCACCACAATAGCTGACGAGCCCGTCCGCTGATGTACTCTTTCCACCCTTGTCACGTTTACTTTTTCCTCTTCAACGACGTAGACGTGGTACCGTTGTCTGTTTAGTGCACTTGAAAAATGTTTCCTATCACTCGAACAAAACACAACCAAAATCTCCGCCCAATAGCAACTCTTCCATATAAAAAGAAAACTGGTTTATTTAGCGTCGTCTTTCAACTATGTACTTTGCCTTAACTTTTGCTATCCACTAGCCAGAGTTGAATTCGAATCCCCAGAAACGCGAATCCTGTCCGACCTCGGCGACTCCTGTCAAAAATATTAAATTGTCCCAGATCAATCTTAAATCGTACCAGTTCGATCGTAAATCGTTCCAGTTCAATCGGAAATCGTTCCAGTTCAATCTGAAATCGCTGCGTTCGTTTGTTTAGTTGATCTGGGACATTTTATGCCTGAATTTCCTTTAACCCTTAACTGCTCGATTACTACAGACGTCGCTGCGGCCATTCAGAATTGCTCGAATATTCAAGGTGATTCTCTTCAGAACATTCTCCAATCTACGAGAAATTGATTGAATGACCTGAGACCCTATATAAAGCCGAGCTGAATGAATGGGGAGGATTGTAAAAACGCGATAGCCAAATTGGGATAGACTGGACCGCGAAGTAAAGGCGATATTGATGATAGTGAAGTGAATGGAGTGGTTTTCGTGATATAGACAGTTGGAATATAAGTTGATAGACAATAAAAATTAAATTAAATGCGATTTGTAAACTAGTTAAATTAATGATTGTGCATTCTTAGTAAATAAACTCTTCTAACTTAATTTAAAAGACAGTGCGTTTTCACTTTCCCGGAACATTAAAATTATCGACCGCGAACTATAACACGCGGCAGTAGCGTCAGAACTGAAAAAGAATATTTCGAAAATGAAAAATTTTAAACATTTTTAAAGTGCACAATAGTGAAATGTAACGTGAAAAATGCTGGAAAAAAAATGCCACAAATTTAACATCTGAAAATTAATGAATTGAGCATATCGGAGCTTAAGGAGGGGTTGGAACAGCGAAATCTGGCTACGCAAGGTACGAAGGCCATACTGATTGAACGCTTGTGTGACGCGATCGAGTCAGAAGGTGTGAATCTAGATTCGGGTGAGCCCTGAGATGCGGAAAAACGTGCAGAAGGTGGAAAACAGAAGCAGCAAAATCAATGGAACCAGAAAATGCGCTGATGCAAATGTTGATGCTGATGCAGCAAGAGCAGTTACAACAGTCATCCAGTCTAACTGCGAAGCTAAATGAACAATCAGCGAAGCTAAAGGAACAATCAGAAAAGCTAAATGAACAGTCATCAATGGTAGACCAGATGCTGGCCTAACAAGCATTCGAAATCAGGGCAGATTTGCAAAAACAGTCAACCGATTTGAAAGCAGATTTGTGAAAACAGTCAAACGAAATAAAAGCGAGGCTCGGTAGTCTGAACACACAAATTAAATGCGTCGAAAAAAGGTTTACCAGGTTGAGAAGAGAATCAACCATGCGATCAGCCAGGTCCAGGAGAGAATTAACCATGTTATCAGCCAGGTCGAGGAGAGAATCAACCATGAGATGGAAAAAATGAAAAAGGAATTGGAAACAGCGAAGGCAGTAGTAACCACCTCACCAGCCCCGCTTATAACCGCAGCGCAAAGCACATCCAGAAATATGAAAACACCAATAATCGACGGGCAAACGGTCTGGAGCGTTTACAAAACCCAGTTTGAAGCCGCCGCTCTTACAAATCACTGGAATGAGCAAAAAAAAGTAACTGCATTAATTCTTCCTCTAAAAGGCCCAGCTGCCGAGCTTTTGCAGACTATTCCCATTGAGTTACACTCAAACTCGGCTGCTATAATGAATGCGCTTGATATGCGTTATGAAGACGATCATCTGATGCAGATTTATCGGTCACAGCTACGGCATCGGATGCAGAAGTCTGGCGAAACCTTACAGCAGCTAGCCCAAGACATTAAGCGACTGGCATTTTTGGTTTACCAAGCTTACGATCCAGAAAATTGAGACGACGCAGCTACAGAAGCATTCATCAGCGCATTAAAGGAAGACGAATTGCAACAAGCCGTGCGTTTAGCTCAAAAGCAAACGGTTAAGGATACATTGGCTTATAGTCTGAACTTTGAGGCATCGAAAAATGTGACTCGTACCACTGCTCGGGTTTGCGAGGTAGTGACAGCCGAGTGCAGGTTTGACTGCGTGCAAATTGAGCGAGAGCCGCAGGTAAATGGTGCGCCTAGATGCCGGAATTACGGTGAAAAGGGGCATCTGCAAAGAGGCTGCAAGAGGCGAAGAAAACCGAGCTATTGTCCAGGGTGGAGGAGATCCAGACTGAGTCAGGAACCCAGAATGGCAGCCTTCCAAACAGAGGGGGCCAACTTTGTGGGGCAGAGGTTGGCTAGGAGGATCGACGTCCCAAGCGCCACCATCATCGTGTCAACACTACATCGGGTATTGAAAAGGCGAATTGTCGGGTATTGAAAAGAAGTATTGATGGAGGATCCGCGCGTCCAACTTCCCAAGATGAATGTGCTACCAAAATCTGATGTCCCAAAATCTTCCGAGAGAATTATACTTATGCTCTCGGAAGATTATAGTACATCAGTGAGCTAAGCTTGATGGTCATTCTGGAGACCGCCGATCTTATCTGATAGAGCTAACGGAGACGTCGGCATTGCTCAGTTTGATTGTAGGACAAAGCCTTGTAAGATCTATACGGAACGGATACGTGCCGGTTAGAGTCCTTAACACCGCAGACAACCACAAGCATCAAAGCGGGAGAAGCCATCGACAGCTGCCAGCTTGTTTCCACCATCACCTCTTTGGAAGCTACTCACGACCAGCATTGGAAAAATAGGCAAGACACAGAATTCACGTCTGCAGTATTGAAGCAGACCAAATTACTAGTGCAGCTATTCAAGCAAGCCTCTGATCTGGTCACCAAGTACAGTGACATCTTCTGAACAAGCCCGAATGACTAAGGCCGAACGAGTATGGTAACTCACGTCATAGATACACAGGGAGCCAAGCCGATTCGACAAGCACCGAGACGTCTTCCTATAGCCAAACAAGGAGAAATGAGCGCACTGATCTCGGACATGGAAAAACAAGGCGTTATCGAACCTTCTGTTAGTCCATGGGCCGCGCCTGTAGTTCTAGTAACGAAAAAGGAAGGTAGCACTCGTTTTTGTGTCGACTATAGACAGCTTACCGACGTCACTACGAAAGATAGTTACCCGCTTCCATGCATCGACGACCTCATGAACACTACCCGACGCAAAATGGTTATCTACACTCGATCTCAAGAGTGGCTACTGGCAGGTAGATATAGACAAGAAGGAGCTTGAGAAGACCGCATTTTCAGTTTGGACCGGATTGTGGCAATTCATGGTGATGCCATTCGGGCTTTGCAACGCTCCACGCACCTTTGAACGCCTGATGGAGTACGTGCTACGAGGCCTACCTGGAAGAACTGTTTGGTGTACCTAGATGACATCATTGTTATCGGGAGAACGTTCGAAGAGCATGTGCGAAATTTAGAAGAGGTTTTCTCCCGATTGCGACTGACGAATCTGAAACTTAGTCCCGACAAGTGTACCCTTTTCGCAGCTGAAGTAAAATACCTGGGATGCGTTGTATCAGCAGAAGGGGTCAAAACAGACCCTGAGAAAGTTGAACCCGTGAAAAGCTGGCCAACACCAAAAAAGCGCCAACTACGAAGTTTTCTGGGTCTGGCGACCTACTATCGAAGACTCGTCAAAGATTTTGCCAAGAAAACGCTGAGTGTCTCAATTAGCTAACCACAAAAAATCGTCCGTATGTCTGGCATAAACAATGCCGGACAGTCTTTGAGACCTTGAAGAAGAAGGTGTGTGAATCACACGTGCTGGCATATCTGAAACCCCCCAAAAATGTTTGTAGTTGACACCGATGCGGGCAACGGTGGGATTGGAGCTGTACTCTCCCAGCAGATAGATGGCGAAGTAAGAGTCCTCTCGTATTACAGTGGAGTTCTCTCAAAAAGTGAGAGGAACTACTGCGCGACCAGGAAGGAGCGATTGGCTATAATAGAGGCCACCAAGCAGTTTCACAAGTACCTATATGGCCAGAAATCTTCGAACGGACCATGCATCGCTGAGATGGCTACTTAACTTCAAAAGCCCAGAGGGACAAGTTGCGAGATGGATCGAAAGATTGCAGTCATACGATTCCAAAATTGTTCATCGGAAGGGTGGAGCTCATGGAAATGCTGATGCTCTATCTCGTCGTCCATGTCCACCGAACTGCAGACATTGTCGACGAATTGAGAAAAAGGAGACGACCGTTGATCTGCGATTGATAACAACCGAATTCGATGAAGGTTGGTCATTGGAGGAGATTCGAAACGCCCAGCTACCGATTAAGACATCGGACCATTCTCGTATGGAGGGAGGTTACTGGGCGACCTGAGTGGAAGGACGTTTCGATGCATGGCGCAACCCTGAAAAGCTATTGGGCACAATGGAACTCCCTTCAGGTAGAGGGTGGCATACTCAAGCGGAAATGGGAAACGGCGGATGGCAGCTCCTATAGGATGCAAACTATACTTCCCAAAAGCCAAATCCAGGATGTGGTTAAGGAAATGCAAGAAGGATCCTCGGGAGGCAACCTATGTTTTAACAAGACCTTAGCGAAATTGCAGGAGAGGTTCTACTGGCTCCACGCTCAAGAAGACGTAGAGGACTGGTGCGGTAGATGCATAATTTGCCCTTCCGTCAAAGGTCCAACGTGACGACTGGGAGGAAAAATGCAAACCTATAACGTGCGGTATCGTTTGAAGGGATTGCTGTTGACATCGCAGGACCCTTTCCTGAATCCGAATGGGGAAATCGATACACGCTGTTTGTGGCCGATTATTTCAACAAGTGGCCCGATGTCTACTCCATTCCCAACCAGGAAGCAACTACTGTAGCTGAACAGCTAATGTTAAATTAGGTCAGCGGGTACGGCGTAGCTTGTGAACTACATTCAGATAAAGGCCGAAACTTTGAGTCGCTAGCTTGTGGCGAAATGTGCGAGCTGCTGGGAATATGGAAAACGAGGACAACACCGCTGCATCCCCAATCCCGCAGGGAAATGCCGGTCGACAAGAGAACTCTTAAAGGCTAGCATTCTTTGGGCAGTTATCGCCCCCACGTACCCGAGGAAATTCCCGCAGGGAGAATGCCGGTCGACAAGAGCACTCTTGGAGGCTACCATTCTTTGGGAAGCGCCGCCCCCATAGACCCGAGGATATGGGGGGCGCCGTGAGAAGCCCTCCTGGGATGACAGGTAACGACTCTGATTGGATCTGGACTACGCTTCGGACAACGAACTGGAAATGACGCTTTGGGCTGGCGGATATGATGGTTTGGACCTAGTTGCTTTGCACAGTAGCGCCGAGGTGAAACTCGTGTGTGAACGGCTCCAATTCAACTATCCTACCGTCTCCGTCCCGGTAAAACCTTGGCAAGCCTCGGAGTACGTTCGCCGCACCATTGGGTTGGTGGTGTAGGTTCGGTTGAGACGGACTCCCGATTAGCGCTGGTCTGGCTCTGAGCACTTGTCCCCATAAGGGCTTGTGCCAACCCTCGCATGGCCTCCCTGCTCTGCAAAGATAACCATGGGACCAAAAAGGCGACTACACACACGAACGGAGATAGCGGCTCCGAGGGGGGACCCAACAAAACTGGAGCAAACAAAATCAAAAGACCACAAATACCCAGAAAAAGAAACGAAAAATAATAACGACGACGCAACCAGCGGTTGCAGCCACGATGTCAACAGTACATTGCAAGCGGTCCTAACAACGACAAAAACGAAGACTAACACAACGACAGTGAAGACGGACGAAAAACGGAGAATAAAGACTGAGATTCCTGCTGCGTTCGGGCGCAGCGAAAAAATGATGCGAACGCACGAGCGTCCTATTAAGGAGAAACGGAAAACTCTGCAGGACACTTTAGATGTTCGAGCGGTGGGAGATAACATAAAGAGCACCGAAAATTCGATTGTCACTGCTGCGATCGTTACCGAAGCGACCGATGCAAGGGTCGCAAATCCCGACATTGCAACAAAAAATCCAGAAGCCAACGAGGAGACTACGGCACTAAAAGCATGAATGCACCGCCAACGTTGAAAATGTGGCGGAAGTACTGCACTCGGAAACGGAAGGCGATAACCTCTCCCAAGGATGGTTGCAAGGTACAATTGCGGCCCAGCGATATGAAGAAGAAAGACTACTTCGAAAAGCGGGAGATGTTCTGAAAAGAATACAAGCTGCATGCAACTCCCCAAAAATCAGCAAAGCAGCATAGGCAGGGCTTCTTGAACTAGAGGAGCTCATAGATCGCATAGACGGGGTGTTCCCGGTACGATGGAAGGTGGCGAGGCTCGTGCTGATCAGCAAGGGGAAGGGAAATCCCGAATCGCCGTCTGCATACCGCCCGTTATGCATGCTAGACACGGCTGGGAAAGTGCTGGAGAAACTCATCAAGGGAAGACTCACTCACGCGATTCGTGCTGCTGGTGACCTATCTATTTCCTCGGCAGTACGGCTTTAGAGCAGGACGTTCTACCATTGATGCGATTGCAGAGGTGGTGAACGCGGTCCAAATGGCCGAGGCATATAGTCGCACCAAGCGACGGATCGTCCTGTTGGTGACACTCGACGTCAGGAATGCCTTCAACTCCGCTAGATGGGTGGATATTCTGGACACGCTGTAAAACCCTTTTCAAGTTGCAGAATATCTAATGCGGCTTTTGACGAACTACCTAAAGGACCGAAGCCTGCTCTACGACACGACATAGGGCCAACGAAGGATGGAAATTACATCGGGTGTTGTCCAGGGATCTATCCTTGGTCCGGACCTGTGGAATGTGTTTTACGACGGGCTACTGAGACTTGAGATGCCAGATGAGTTGCGCTTGGTCGACTATGCGGATGATGTTGCGGCTCTGGTCGCTGGACGCACCGTTGAACAAGCGCAACTTAGGCTAGGTATACTAATGCGCCGAGTGAGGGATTGGATGACTGCTCGCGGGCTCAGTTTAGCACTGGAAAAAACCGAAGTGGTCATCTTGACAAAAAAGAGAATAGAGTAAGGATGATCAGTATTGGAGACATACAAATCGAATCGAAGCCAGCCATGAAGTACCTGGGGCTACTGATCGACTCGAAGATGAGTTTCTCTGAGCAAATCAGGGCAACGGCTGAGAAGGCTGCTTCGGGAATATCGGCCCTGAGTCGACTTATGGCAAACGTAGGGGGACCCAGCCCATCAAGAAGACGCCTCTTGATGAGTGCAGTAGGGTCAGTGCTACTGTATGGAGCAGAGGTATGGGGCGACGCTCTCAGCAAGGAGGTATACCGAAAACGTTTGGCACAGGTACAGAGAAGGGGAGCACTGAGGATTGCATCTTCGTATCCAACAGTCTCCGACTCGGCGGTGAGAGTGATTGCAGGCGTGATACCTTTCGCCCTCCTTGCTAGAGAGCGCCGCGCTATTTACCTGCGCCGAAATGAGGATGCGAGGGAGATAGTTGTCCGCGAGGAGAGACAACGCTCGCTCAACGATTGGCAGGAGACTTGGGTGAATTGCACGAAGGGAAGGTGGACTGCGCGCCTCATCCCGGATGTGAGACCGTGGCTAGATCGAAGGTATGGTGAGACTGACTTCTATCTGACCCAGCTTTTGAGCGGGCATGGTTGTTTTCAGTCTTACCTGCCTTACCTGATCGGTAAGTCACGGACCCCCGATTGTCGGTTTTACCCAGGAGAGGAGGACAATGCCTGTCACACATTTTTTGCGTGTACCAAATGGGTCAGGCTACGAAGGGAACTCCACGGGGAGACGGGAGAGCTCACCCCGGATAATATAGTTGCGGTGATGCTGGCATCGGTTGACAAATGGAACCAGGTGACACATTATGCTCGGGCAGTCCTAAAATATAAAAGGGACTCACAGCAGCCGGGGGCCCTGGGGCTGCGGGATCGCTCTTCTGGCATTTCCTCTTCCCCTCTCCCCTCCCCCTGGGAAAGGGATTCCGCAGCTTGAAGGCGCCCCACGGCGTAACAAAACGAGACCTGGCCCGAAGTAACGTGTCAAACGGTTCCAGGCTGGGTTCTCAGGTTGACAGGGGAGGTGTTAAGTGGGTAGCCCAGTCGCGCATGGGACTCCCCCACTCTGTGCATAAATAGCATTCACCTTCTTACCACAAAAAAAAAAAAGAAAAAAAAATCCGTTTCAATGGCACACTTCATAAACACCTGGCCAATATGGTTTACAAGAACCAAAGGGACTGGGACCGGCACATCCCATTATTCTTGATGGCGTATAAAACTACCAAACATGCATGGACAGGT
>CAXAJY010000179.1:340000-365000 GCA_963969285.1 Odontomyia ornata
AAGGCAATTCCACTGTCATTATCGAAAAAACACATTATAAAGAAAAAATCCTTGATTTCATAGAAAAAGAAAATATCACTTTACTCAAAAAAGACCCCACAAATAAAATTCATACTGCCCTTAAAAACATTTTAAAACGCATTGAGCACATCTTCTTAGAAAACGAGAAATTCTGACTAATTAATATGAACCCTATGTCCCCAAAACTCTATGGTCTAATTAAAATACATTAAGAAAATAGTCCCATAAGACCAGTTGTCTCGTTTACAAACAGCCCCTTGAGACAAACAGCAATTACTATTGATAAAATTTTTAAAGGTATCACGAATTTCAACGCTTCTCATAGCATTAAAAGCTCTTCAGACCTGGTCAACAAACTAGTCAACCTCAATATTCCTGATGACTGTTTTAACATTTTTAACATTTTTAGGAAACCTACTTTTTCAGATGCAACTATCCCAGCCGACTCATGCCACCCTTGGTCCCATAAAATTTCAGCATATCGATCAATGGTTGACCGAGCTTTTTCCATACCACTTTCCAGAGAAAATCTGACTTCCGAAATTCGAACAATCGAAGAAATAGCTCGTAATAACGGTTTTTCTAAGCAACTTATTGATAATCTTATAAATAAAAAAGAGAAGGAACAGACACTTTGTAAAATCTACCCGAAGTTAGCAGAAAAAGCCCATAAAAAATTTTCCCTCCTGTCATATTTTGGTCCAATATCTAATAATATTTCTAAAATTTTGGTTTGGGATAATTTTCAAATTGCCTTCAAGCCTAGCCAAAAACTATCAACCCTTTTTTATAATGCTAAACAATCCACAAATAAATTTGACAAATCTGGGGTCTATAAAACTACGTGTGGTAAATGTAATAGTGGATATATAGGCCAAACAGGTAGATCCTTCAAAGTTCGGTTCAACGAGCATTTTAAATCCTTCATTCATCAAAAAACCAATTCTAATTTCGCAAACCACTTCCTAGAAACCAACCATCAATTTCCTTCCATTGAAAATTTACAAATCCTCCATAACCTACCCAAGTCCCATAAATTAAATATTTTGGAAGCATTAGAGATTTTATGGTTCTTAATGAGCAAACTGACATTTTCAGATCCAGGTTATTTGAGGCATTAACCTAAGTCATTAGTAAATTGTTTTTTCCATTCATGTTTTTTGCAATAAATACGTAAGCTTAAGCTGAATTTTGTTACTGCACTTGATAATGTTGACTAGTTCAACGAAACGCGTCGTGCATTTCTAAAATAAAATAAATTATTGATACTTAATTGCAAAGAAATTTTTAATTTTCTTCTTCTTTTCTTTTCATTTCCGAGTTTAAAAGGGAATTCCCCTAATTATATGTTGATATGTGTTTTTTTGATATCAGTCATTTACTTGTCAGTTTTAAGTGAAGAAAGTTAAACATGGCTAAGAATCGCAAAGAAACCTGTATACATGAAAGAAAAGTTATAATAAAGTTGTATAAAGAGAATAAATCCTTTTCTGAAATATCAAAAATAATTGGAAGAAGTCATTAGACAGTTTTCGATATCGTGAAACGGTTCAGAAAAAATAATCAGGTGGAATACGAAATTAGGAGTGGTCGACCATGTAAACTAACAGAGACAGACGCACGAAAAATCTTAAGAATTGTTAAAAAGAATCCGACTACAACGTCCAGAAGTATTAGGGATCAATTAGCAGATGTAAATGGTACCAATGTTAGTGCCCGGACTATTCGTAGAGCTCTCAGCCGTGCTGGTTATCAAGCGAGAGTACCTCGAAAGAAACCACTAATTAGCAAAGTTAATAAGAAGAAAAGATTATGCTTTGCAAAAGAATTTAAAAGCAAGCCGCTCGACTTTTGGACTCGTATAATATTCTCTGATGAGAGTAAGTTTAATATCTACCACTCCGACGGCAGGTTGTTGGTGTGGAGAACTCAAAATAGTGAGCTTCATCCCAAAAACATTCAACATACAGTAAAACACGGAGGTGGCTGTGTAATGGTCTGGGGTTGCATGGCTGCCAACGGTGTAGGAGAACTTGTTTTCATTGACGAACCTATGGACAAACTAGGTTACTTGTCGATTTTGAAAGAAAATTTGAAAAAAAGTGCACAAAAATTGGGTCTTGATGGTCATTATTTGTTCCAGCAAGATAATGACCCAAAGCATACAGCTCATGATGTTCGTATGTGGCTCCTTTTTAACACTCCTGGTCAATTAAAAACACCACCGCAATCCCCAGACCTAAATCCCATCGAACATCTTTGGGATCATCTGGATAAAAAAAATAAGGAACCATCACATTACTAATAAAAGTCAACTGAAGACGGTGTTATTAGAAGAATGGGACAACATTACTCCGGACGTTACCCGTAAGTTGGTACAGTCTATGCCCAATAGGTTAACAGAAGTTATAAAACAAAAAGGATACGCAACTAGATATTAAAAGCCTATGTTCTAATGGAATCATCAGAAAGAAAAGTATTACAATTGAACGTCCGATTACTTTTGTCCACTTGATGCAATGTGAATTTGAATTAGTTGTTAATTTTCTTGTGAAATTCTTTTTATTTCTGTTTTATTTTTTTGTGCAATTAATTGAGAATGCAAGTGACTTTTATATAAGGGAAAAATTTTTATTTCATTTCAAAGCTTATGCTCGTAAAAGTATTTTATTGCTTGTTTCTTGTATTGTCCGATCACTTTTGGCCACCTCTGTATATATATATATATATATATATATATATATATATATATATATATATATATATATATATATATATATATATATATATGTATATATATATATATATATATATATATATATATATATTTATATATATATATATATATATATATATATATATATATATATATATATATATATATATATATATATATATATATATATTGTCGCGTTTTATTGGTTCGCGGCCTATAATTTTAGTGTTCCGGAAAAGTGAAAACGCAATATCTTTTAATTTAAGTCTAAAAGAGTTTATTTGATCACAAATATGCACAATAATCAGTTTAACACTTTTGGTTATCGATTTATCGATAGTGCCCTCAGACCGGAGAACCAAACGCGTCCCCAGGGTTGCGGATAGGGGAAGACCTTTCTCGAAAGGTTTGCTGCGAATAACCAATAAGCAGCCGCGGACAATGGTCGGCAGTGAAGGGAGAGTCTCAGGACAAATACCTGAGTGTCAATGATCTTCACTGTGACATGACGAAATATATGGCGTCATCAATTATCCATATATCCTGGCAGTAGGTAAAATGCTATGGGAACGGAACCCCAAACAGAAAACTAAATCATGCAGGTCCACAAGGGGAACCAAATTACGGTGCAGGGGGTCGGATCCCCAGTACCGGCGGCAGAGGATAGTGAGCGAGCAGGCTCCCGGCCGTCGTCATCCAGCGACTGCAATGTTATAGAAGTGGTGAACTTGGCTTCTGTAACGGATATAACTACGCTAGCACGGAGAACCCTTTCAGGCAAAAACCGCTGTTGGCAAGAACACCGATAAAGCAATTTACCGATTGCGGGGGGAGGCAGCAAACCCCAGAAACACTGTCAAAGTCAACATCACAGGTTAAATCATCGGAGACAGACCACAGACGGACTAACGAACGAAAGAAGGCAGAGTGCGTTGTGCAACCTGGCATCATTGCGGCCTTTGGGCGCAGTAGAAGGACTATGCGCACCCCGGAGCGCCCAGTGCAAGACGTACACAATCCGGATCAAGCTGCGACACCAACAGAGGCCAGTGTAAGACTGGGGGAGGGAGAAGTTTTGCCGTTGGCCGACGCCACTTCAAACGCAACCCAAGCGATAGAAGCAAAAGGGCTAGGAAACGGGGGCCTCTCCCAAGAGGTGGCGCCTAATAACACAATCGCCCTTGACCGCGCCGAAGAGGAGCGGCTTACTCGGAAAGCGGGGACTATCGTCAAACAACTGAGGGCTGCCTGCGAAGTGCAGAATGGCCAGCTTTTCACGGCTTCAATTTTCTCAGGGTCTGTTTTGACCCCTTCTGCTGATACGACATGTCCCAGGTATTTTACTTCAGCTGCGAAAAGGGTACACTTGTCGGGACTAAGTTTCAAATTTGCCAGTCGCAGTCGGGAGAAAACCTCTTCTAAGTTCCGCACATGCTCTTCGAACGTTCTCTCGATGACGATGACGTCATCTAGGTACACCAAGCAAGTTTTCCAGGTTAGACCACGTAGCACGTATTCCATCAAGCGTTCGAAAGTGGCTGGAGCATTGCAAAGCCCAAACGGCATCACCACAAATTGCCACAATCCGGTCCCAACTGAAAATGCGGTCTTCTCTCGGTCCTTCTTGTCAATTTCTACCTGCCAGTAGCCACTCTTGAGATCGAGTGTAGAAAACTATTTTGCGTCGGCTAAAGTGTCCATGATGTCATCGATGCGTGGGAGCGGGTAACTATCTTTCTTAGTGACGTCGTTGAGCTGCCTATAGTCGACACAAAAGCGAGTGCTACCATCCTTTTTCTTTACTAGAACTACAGGAGCGGCCCATGGACTTACAGAAGGTTCAATAATGCCTTGTTTTTCCATGTCCGAGATCAGCGCGCTCACTTCTCCTTGTTTGGCTATAGGGAGACGTCTTGGTGCTTGTCGAATCGGCTTGGCTCCCTGTGTATCTATGACGTGAGTTACCAAACTCGTTCGGCCTTGGTCATCCGGGCTTGTTGAGAAGATGTCACTGTACTTGGTGACCAGATCAGAGGCTCGTTTGAATAGCTGCACCGGCAATTTGACTTGCTTCAATATTGCAAACGTGGATTCCCGGGCTTTGTCTGTGTCTTGCCTCCTTTTCCAATGATGGTTGTGAGTAGCTTCCAAAGAGGTGATGGTGGAAACAGGCTCGCCTTTAATTTGTTTGTTGAGACTGCCGAGCTCCGCTTTTATTTCGGTTGACTGTTTCTCCAGCTTCTGTGTGATGTCTGCCTTGATGTCTGCTTTGATTTCGATTGCTTGTTGGTCTAGCTTCGCTGATTGTTCATTTAGCTTCGTTGTTTGTTCATTTAACTTCGCTGATTGCTCATCTAGCTTCGTGGTTAAATTGGACGACTGTTCATTGAGCTTCGCAGTTAAATTGGATGACTGTTCATTGAGCTTCGCAGTTAAATTGGATGACTGTTGTCGCTGCTCTTGCTACATCAGCATTAACATTTGCATCAGCGCATTTTCTGGTTCCTTTGTTTTTTTTGTTTCTGCTTCACCACCTTCTGCGCCTTTTTCTGCATCTGAGGGCTCACCCGAATCCAGATACGCGCCTTCCGATTCAATTGCGTCACGCAAGCGTGCAATCAGTGTGGCCTTTGTACCTTGCGTAGCCAGGTTTCGCTGTTCCAACTCTTCCTTAAGCTCCGACATGGTCAATTCATTAATTTTTAAGTTTAAGCTTCGTGGCATTTTTAATGTTTCTTTAAATTTTCCTATTGTGCAGCATAAAAATGTTCAAATATTCACTTTCAAAATTTTTCTTTCGCACTTCTTGACACCACTGTCGCGTGTTATTGGTTCGCGGCCTATAATTTTAGTGTTCCGGGAAAGTGAAAACGCGATATCTTTTAATTTCAGTCTAAAAGAGTTTATTTGATCACAAATATGCACAATAATCAGTTTAACATCACCACAAATTGCCACAATCCGGTCCCAACTGAAAATGCGGTCTTCTCTCGGTCCTTCTTGTCAATTTCTACCTGCCAGTAGCCACTCTTGAGATCGAGTCTAGAAAACTATTTTGCGTCGGCTAAAGTGTCCATGATGTCATCGATGCGTGGGAGCGGGTAACTATCTTTCTTAGTGACGTCGTTGAGCTGCCTATAGTCGACACAAAAGCGAGTGCTACCATCCTTTTTCTTTACTAGAACTACAGGCGCGGCCCATGGACTTACAGAAGGTTCAATAATGCCTTGTTTTTCCATGTCCGAGATCAGCGCGCTCACTTCTCCTTGTTTGGCTATAGGGAGACGTCTTGGTGCTTGTCGAATCGGCTTGGCTCCCTGTGTATCTATGACGTGAGTTACCAAACTCGTTCGGCCTTGGTCATCCGGGCTTGTTGAGAAGATGTCACTGTACTTGGTAACACTTGCACTAATTTTAATTTTCACTATTAAAAAAATCTAACACTTGTCCATAAATTTCTTATCGCAATTGTCTTCTAAATCACTTCACTATTACGAAAATCACTTCCCACACACTATCGCAGTTCTTATCGCGGTCGAATGAATGATCCCCCCATTCATTCAGCTCGCCTTTATATAGAGTCTCTACCTATTCACCCATTTCTCGTACATTGGCGAATGTTCTACCGAGAGGTACCTGGTAGATTCGAGCAAATTAATGAATGGAGTGACGTCACTTGCAGATGTTGACCATGCTTGTTGGGTTCTCGTGGGTTCGAGTAAATTCATTTGTTGACGTTCTTAATGATTGTGAAAACAATTGCGACAGTAGCTCGCAGAAATATTTGTACATGCAACAATATATATATATATATATATATATATATATATATATATATATATATATATATATATATATATATATATATATATATATTGTATATATATATATATATATGTATGTATATATTGTATATATATATATATATATATATATATATATATATATATATATATATATATATATATATATATATATATACGAGGGTTATTCAGCAAGTACTTAGCCTCACCGCCCGATGGTGTTGCTATTACAAAAGAGTTTTACCATCGTTCAGTACATTCTTTTAGTAGGCTACTTTCAAAGTTTCAGTCGATTCCCTTCATTAGTTTTGTTTGGATAGCCTTTGGAAGTGAGCGAGTCAGTCGGTTGTACAAAAATGGAAAAAGAACTATCTTGTTCAGTGATTAGATTCCTGTTTTTGGAAGGGAAAACGAGCAGCGAAATCAATCATCCATGCATTCTGTGTACGGTGACTTTTCTCCTTCGATGGCGACCGTCAAAAATTGGTTCAACGAGTTTGGTCGTGGCCGCACGTCGGTTTTTGATGAGCAACGCCCAGGTGCCCCGAAAGCGGCTGCTACGGAGGAAAAAGTTAAAAAAAATCCACGGTCTCGTGTTGGCAGACAGTCGATTGAAGGTTCGCGAGATAGCTGAGACTGTGGGCATTGCAGAAGGAACGGTGCATCATATTCTACACGAAGAACTGGGAATGAAAAAGCCGTTGGCGCGATGGGTGCTGCGTTTGCTCACACCGGAAAACAAACGCAACCGTGAGACCATATCGGCGACGTGTTTGGCGCTGTTTCAGCGCAATCCGGCGGAGTTCTTGCGTCGTTTCGTGACCGTCGACGAAACATGGATTCACTGGTATACGAGTACACCAGAGACCAAGGAACAGTCGAAACAGTGGACTTCACCCGGCGAACGTGCTCCGAAGAAGGTGAAGACTGTTCGATTGGGCGGACAGGTGATGGCCACCGTTTTCTGGGATTCAAAAGGTGTGATCCACATCGATTACCTCAAGAAGGGTAAAACTTCTATGCAGACTTATTGGGCCGATTTGACGTCGAATTGAAGAAAAAGTGACCCCGCTTGGCGAAGAAAAAAGTGTTGTTCCACCACGACAACGCGCCGGCTCACACCTCCGCCGTCGCCATGACCAAATTGGTCGAATTGCGCTACGAATTGCTGCCCCATCCACCTTACTCTCCAGATTTGACCTCCTGTGACTACTTTTTGCTTCCAAACCTGAAAAAATCACTCGCCGGGAATAGATTTGGGTCGAATGAGGAGGTCATCGCCGCCACGGGGGCCTATTTGGCAGCCCTCGAGGAAATGTATTTTTTGGACGGGTGGAAAAAGTTAGAGCATCGATGGGCCAAGTGTATCGAGCTTGAGGGAGATTATGTGGAAAAATAAAATGCCACCCTTCCAAAATTTTCGTTATCTTTTGTAGGCTAAGTACTTGTAATAACCCTCGTATGTATATATATTGTATATATATATATATATATATATATATATATATATATATATATATATATATATATATATAGATATATATATATATATATATAGTATATATATATATATATATATATATATATATTGTATATATATTGTATATATATATATATATATATATATATATATATATATATATATATATATATGTATATATATATAATATATATATTTATATATATATAGATATATATATATATATATATATATATATATATATATATATATATATATATATATATATATATATATATATATATATATATATGTGTGTGTATATTATATGTATAGAATCGCCGTGCTGTTCACTTTTGTTGTTAATCTAATTACTAAATTAAAATAAGAGGATATATTCCGTCATAAACAGGGAGATCGCATAAAAGTTGATGCTTAATGCTATTAACTGCATGGTGGTAGATCAGTTCAGTGGGATTGCTGATTCAAATCCACCAAAATTTTCATTTGAATTATTTCTTTATCTGAAGTGTAATAGAATGCGATGCCCTATCACATCTTAAATGCTAGCTGTTGCGCAGTTGTCATTATTGTGATCAATGTTGCGAGAATCCAGGGATTGGTCATCATCAGTATCTAGTTAATCCAGTTAGTGCTAGGTTTAATATTCAAATTTTTTTGAATCCATAGAAGTGAATATTCTAAATTTTTTTAAATTAATGTACTAATTATTGCCTTACAGATTGCCAGTAGCTAACGAATGTTCGGCAGGCCAAACTGCTAGAGTTACGTCCAACCTCCATTCATCAACTAATATAATGGCGGTTAGTCGAGTACCGTCCCCCCCATTGCCAGAAGTAAATACACCTGTAGCTGAAAATTGGTGCTATACACAGGTAATTCTAGTGTCTAGTAAATGCATACATTATCGACTGAGATATTTGTTTGGTTTCTAACTCTTCATTCCGATTGAAGTTGTTCTTATTGTCGAGGTAGGATAAGGCTCTCATAGTCAAATGAAGTGTTTTTCAGCAATTTCTTGTAGGGTCTCATTCATTTGAGATTCTGTAGTGAGTTGTGGGGTAGTATCGTGCTACTTGCTTCAAGTGAATTTTAGCTTTGGAATCGTAACATACGTAAAGTTATTGTAAATCTATGGAAAAAATGTTCCTGATGCCGTTCTACTATCTTTTCACCGGGATGAACGAGCTCGTAGTACACTTCACCTTTCCAGTTCTACCAAATGTAGAAGATAACTTTATTCAGGTAGTCTTGGCTTCGCAATAATTTTAAGTATCGTTTTCTTAGACCAAGTGCTTTTTAACCGACTTTCAAAGGAAAGAAGGTTATCACATCATCACGTACATATTTTTTTCATTGTATTTTTTTATGTATGTTCACGCATAACTTTCAAATGGAGATAGATAGAAAAGTCCTGTTTTTTGGCATAAGAAATTCAAGTGACGGTGAAGGACTTTTACCGTTAAAACTCAAAAATTTTCGACTTTTACCCCGATTTTTCAGCATAACTGATCGACGCTTGTAAGGATTTTGATTGTAGGGGTTTCAAATGAAGGACAACATATTGATCTAAAATATAACGGAACAGAATTGTAATCCTTCCAAGGACTCTGTAGATATCACACGTTCAATTTGATACATTGATGTCGAAAAATTGAATTTAAATTATATTTCGTACGAAAAGTGCCAATTAGTTGGCACTCTTCACGGATTTGATAGAGATACCGAGTCCTTTGGTGACGGATGATAAAAATGATCAGCATCCTTAATTTTCTGCATAAACGGTACATTGTAGTCAATCATTTCTACCGAAAATAACCAATAAATTAATTCTAAATCAAGCCTAAATACAATTCAACAATAGTTAGAGGGAACATTTCAAGATGCTTTTCTCTTCCGTTTCATTCTTTGCTTACCGATGAGCGTAGTAAAGGATACGTTTACGTCTAAGGATGTCTTAGACGTAAACGTTACACATAGAGTTTATAAAATTCCCCGAAGAAATAATAAGGATTCAGTGATTGCAAATTGTAGAGTTGATTCGTTACTTTCCAGTTAATATTATGCATTATAACATATGCCCAGAAACGTAAAATTAATCATTTCCGTACTAAAGACCGGTGAGAATCGCAACCTAAAAAGATATAGTTTTCTTTCTATAACTGACTATAACTTTACAGATGAAGATGAAAATGCGTAGAAGAGTTTTCATTGAACTAACATCTAGTTGAAACTTTCATGAAAATTAGGTGCCATAGTTAACTGAAAACGAAGGCGATGGGAATCGAATAAACGTGAATATATATATATATATATATATATATATATATATATATATATATATATATATATATATATATATATATATATATATATATATATATATATATACTATATATATATATATGTATATATATATATATATATACCATATATATATATATATATATATATATATATATATATATATATATATATATATATACATCTACTCATATCGATATATATATATATATATATATATATATATATATATATATATATATATATACATATATATATATATATATATATATATTTATTTATATATATATATATATATATATATATATATATATATATATATATATATATAGTTACATGTACAACTAATTCTGCGAGCTACTGTCGCAATTGTTTTCACAACCATTAAGAACATCAACAAAATGAATTTACTCGAAACCACGAGAACCCACTAAGCATCAACATCTGAAAGTGAGTCACTGCTCCATTCATTCACGCTGCTCGAATGTTCCCGCTAATTCGACAATGTACGAGAACTGGGTTGAATCACTACAGACCCTATATAAAGGCGAGCTGAATGCATGGGGGGATCATTCATTCAACCGCGAAAGTAAACACGGCGATAGTGTGTGAAGTGTGAATTGAAAAGCGATCAAGTAATAGTCAAGTAATTTTAGAAGACAATTACGATAGGAATTTATGGACAAGTGGAAGTTCTAATTTTAATAGTGAAATTAAAATTGTGAAATAATTAATAAGTGATTGTGCATTTTTAAGTACTGAATTAAACTCTTTTAATTTAATTTAAAAGACGTTGCGTTTTCACTTCCCCGGAACATTAAAATTATTGGCCGCGAACCAAAACACGCGAATATGGTGGCGAGAAGTGAGAAAGAAAATTTTGAAAGTGAAAACGTTTAAACATAAGAAAAAGAAAAATGCATAAAACTGAAATCTAACGTAGAAACTGGTGGAAAATTAGCCGAAATAATAAAAATACCAGGAAACCTACATCTAAACATTAACCAATTGAGCATATCGGAGCTCAATGAGGAGTTGGAACAGCGAAATCTGGCCATGCAGGGTACAAAGGCCATACTGATTGCACGCTTGCGTGACGCGATCGAGTCGGAAGGCGTGAATCTGGATTCGGGTGAGCTCTCAGATGCAGAAAAAGGAGCAGAAGGTGGTGAAGCCGAAAAACCAAAACCAAAGGAACCAGCAAATGCGCTGATGCAAATGTTGATGCTGATGCAGCAAGAGCAGCGACAACGGTCATCCAATTTAACTGCGAAGCTAAATGAACAGACATCCAGTTTAGCTGTGAAGCTAAATCAACTATCAGCGAAGCTAGACCAACAAGCGATCGAAATCAAGGCAGACATCACACAGAAGCTGGAGAAACAGTCAACCGAAATAAAAGTGAAGCTCGGTCACCTGGACAAACAAATTGAAGGCGTCGAGGAAAAGTTTGACCAGGTCGAGGAAAAGGTTTACCAGGTCGAGGAAAAGGTCAGCCAGGTCGAAGAGAGAATGAACCTTGAGATGGGAAAAGTGAAAAAAGAATTGGAAGCAGCGAAGGCAGTAGTAATCACTTCACCAGCCCCGCTTATAACCGCAGCGCAAAGCACATCCAAAAATGTGCAAGCAACAATATTCGATGGGCAATCGGTCTGGAGTATTTACAAGACCCAGTTTGAAGCTGCCGCAAGGGCAAATCACTGGAATGAGCAGGAACGAGCAACTGCACTGATTCTTGCTCTAAGAGGCCCAGCTGCCGAGCTTTTGCAGACGATCCCCGATGAATTGGACTCAAACCCGAATGCTATAATGAATGCGCTCGGCATGCGTTAATGGGGGCGCCCATCTGAAGCAGATTTATCGGGCACAGCTACGGAATCGGATGCAGAAGTCTAGCGAAACCTTACAGCAGCTAGCCCAAGACGTTGAGCGACTGGCACTTTTGGCTTACCCAGCGTACGACCAGGAACATCGAGATGACGCAGCAACAGAAGCATTCATCAGCTCCTCAGAAGACCAGGAATTGCAACAAGCTGTGCGTTTAGCACAAAAGCAAACAGTCAAGGATGCATTGGCTTATAGTTTGAGCTTTGAGGCAGTGAAAAATGTGACTGGTACCACTGCCCGGGTTCGCAAGGTATTGGCAGACGAGTGCAGTTGTAAGCGCGTGGAAAATGAGCGAGAGCCGCAAGCAAATGGTGCGCCTAGATGCTGGAATTTCGGAGAGAAGGGGCAACTGCAAAGAGACTGCAACAAGCGAAGAAAACGGAGCTATTATCCAGAATGGTGGAAATCCAGACCGTGTCAGGAGGCTATAAAAGAACCCCATCAAACTGAAAGGGCCAATTTCATGCGACGGACGTCGGCTAGGAGGATCGATATCCTCAGCACCCCCATCACCGTGTCAAGGCAACATCGTGGAGAAGCAGATTTATGCCTTCCTGGTCAAGTTGATGAAGAACATTGCACCATAACAAACGACACTGGTGCAACCCGATCGACAATCCGACCCGACCTAGTGAGGCCCCAACTACTTCACAAGGACAGAGTTCATGGCAATGCTGACACCCTATCTCGTCATCCATGTCCAGCTAACTGCAAGCATTGCCGACGGATTGAGGAAAAGGAACCGCCCGTTGATCTGCGAGTGATAACGGCCGAATTCGATGAAGGTTGGTCATCGGAGGAGATTCGAAATGCCCAGTTAGCCGATGAAGACATCGGACCATTGCTCATATGGAAGGAGACAACTGGGCGACCTGATTGGAAAGACGTTTCAATGCATGGCGCAACCCTGAAAAGCTATTGGGGACAATGGAACTCCCTTCAGGTGGAGGGTGGCGTACACAAGCGGAAATGGAAAACGGCGGATGGCAGCTCCTATAGGATGCAAACTATACTACCCAAAAGCCGAATCCACGATGTGATTAAGGAAATGCATGAAGGATCCTCGCGAAGCCACCTTGGTGTTAACAAGAACTTAGCGAAATTGCGGGAAGGGTTTTACTGGCTCCATGCGCGAGAAGACGTAGAGGACTGGTGTCGCAGATGCACAATTTGCGCTTCCGTCAAAGGCCCAAAGCGACGACTGAGAGGACAAATGCAAACCTATAACGTGGCGGTACCGTTTGAAAGGATTGCTTTTGACATCGCAGGACCCTTTCCTGAATCCGAATGGGGAAATCGATACACGCTGGTTGTAGCCGATTATTTCAGCAAGTGGCCCGAGGTCTACCCCATTCCCAACCAGGACTCAACTACTGTAGCCGAACAGCTAGTGTTAAATTGGGTCAGTAGGTACGGCGTACCTTGTGAACTACATTCAGATCAAGGTCGAAACTTCGAATCACTAGTTTGTAGCGAAATGTGCGAGCTGCTGGGAATACGGAAAACGAGGACAACACCGCTGCATCCCCAATCCGATGGAATATTCGAACGTTTCAACGGCACTCTCAATAAACTCCTGGCCAAGATGGTTGACGAGAACCAAAGGGACTGGGACCGACTTATCCCACTAGTTTTGATGGCGTACAGAGCATCCGAACATGCATCGACGGGCCAAGCCCCAGCCAAAGTCATTTTTGGAAAGACTATGTAATGATTTTAAGATGTCCGTGTAGGACACGGGTGCCGATGGTCTGGCACAAGTGTCAGCGAGCTAAAGCAACACCGAGCTAAGCTAACTAGCTTCGCTTAACGACCGCGTACGCGTGCTTGACGACTAGCATTTGCGGGATCATATGAGGCGGGTTCTTGTCGAGCCACGAAGCTACACTACAAAATACTTATCACGCGTACTCTACTCTACAAGACGTACCGATCAATTTTTATTATCTTTAGAAATGTTCTATTAGGTGTTAATTAAGCTACTCTACAGTAATTCAATATTTTTTTGCCTCGTTAAAGTTAGCAGAAACGGAGGCTTGAGACAAACGCAAACATTACACAAAAAGCAACCGTTACTTTCTCCGAAGAAGGTCGTTGCATTACAAGGGGAATGTCAAACCTAAAGATGTTGAAGTGGCTGAAGTAAACCCCTCATCTCTGCGTAAAGGATGGAAACTTGACGGATGTAGTTTACTTTACACTAGTAAAACAACAAACTAAGCAGTTTCGATGGGGTGACCACCTTATCTCTTCAGGAGCAGCCACTCCTGATCACCACGGGGCTGCTCGACTGCTTTTGTTTATTACAGGGCAGTCTCTTCGATGCCGTCCCAGGCATGGAGAGACTGAAGGATTTCGCTCTACACTAGTGAAGAAACAATTGTTTCCGCAGTGGAGAGATGGTTGTTATAATTTTAGGCCCCTCTCCTTGAATACAAGTCCCTGTCTTCAACGAAAGTATGCTAATAAAAACCGCTAACCAATCATAAAAACAAATCGGGTGTCGGTCAGGACTAATTGATGATGCGGATTTTATCACTGCCGGTCATCAGATTAGCTCCCAGCAAAAACTGACGCAACTCCAAGCAATGTATTTGAAAACCCCTGGCACCATCAGTTTGTTCAAAATTAGAACTGTCCGACTTCAAACTGTATAAAAATGTGCAAACTTTTCTTTTGGTAACATTAAGGGACGCACTACTCTTTAACATCATCGGCATGTTCAGGCGACTGAGCCACCACGAACGAAGAACTCCAGAAGATGCTATAGACCTTATTATACCGAAGACAAGACAAACAACACCAAAAGAGAGTTTATCGGTGACTCTATCCTTACTTTACGGAACCCTCCAAAGTATGCTACGTTAATATCAAATGGTGAGGGCGACAATAAAAATTGAATCGGTTCATCTGCCGACAGCAAAATTAAAAATGTGAGAACTCGAAGGAGAGTGGTGTTGTTTCCCCTTCGGGCCCCACGTTGGGCGCCATTGTAATGATTTTCAACATTGCAAGTTTGTACGCGGAACCGACCTCTCATTTGTTCTAGACGTTAAGTCTGAGTAGTGCCAACGGATGGTACCAACAGGTCAACCAATCCGTGCACCGTAACCCATTCACGCGGTGGCTGCTTGTCGGCCAGCTAGTTCGGAGAGGATTTCGGTCGCGGGTCTCCGAATGGATTACGCTCAATTACAATATTTTCGGCCACCTGAACACGCCCGTTTTCAAAACGCGTTACCAAACAAAACCATACGGAGAAGAAACCTATTCTACGTTACTCCGTATTTCTTCATTCACCAGTCAAGAATACAAAATCTAAGTTTTATTTCGCGTTCCCGAATTTCCGACGCGGTACCGAAAAGTATGCTACTCGAAATTAACCCGACGAAGACTACTCTAATAAAATGTCAAAACTACAAAGGTACCGCGTACCGCGCGCGACGCGAAACCGACCTCAGCGGATTTGGCGAAACCCTACCCTCGCGACGGCATACCTACCATGCACTCACTTTCCCGCTGAAACAGGAAGAACCACTGAAAAGGAAAATCCGTTTTCTGTTAGCAATTCATGTTATATTTATTATCTAACACAACCAATTTTAATCAACTTCTTGTTCAAGTTGTAAAACGATGAAGAAGAATCAAATCAAAAGTAAATATCTTACAATTTAAACTATTTAATATAAATAAATGCAAAATCTTAATGTTAATAACAATATACAGTCAATATAGGAATTCTGAATTCTCTTGAAACTATTAATAAAATCGCAATAAGACACTCACATCCATTGTAAAACTCAGTTGTGTAATACTTATAAACCTTGCAAAAACTACTTATTTATTTTATATTTAGGTTAATTTTTATTTAAATAAACATTTTTTTATATCCATGCCCTTAAGGAATTTGGAAAAATAGTCAAAGTTGTAAATTTCTCTTTTAATTTAATTGTAAAATCATATGGAACACATATTAGGCAAGATATTAAAACTTGAAATCAATTTTCTAGCGATATGTTACAACTTATGTTGTGTATGTACTTTGATTGATGATCTCTAATTATCCTTATTTTCGAATGTAAACGCGAGAAAAATTATAAAAATCTGACCAGAGAATTTAAATATTTGTAAAATTTAATCAAACGTAATGATAGAATAATAATTAGAAAATTTTAAGGTGGAAAATAAAAGTTTCGTTTACACTTTCGTAATCCAAACGCAAAAACAAAAAGTGTAAATTTAGAAAAAGTAGAATTACGGAATACTATTGGACTGAGCAATTTGATCTATGTTTTGCATAGCTTGTTGTCGATTTTGGAAACAGAAGCGTAAATGATTATCTACTTTGGAATCTTTTACTAAGGATCATTATTGACAAGTTTTGCCCTTTTGGCCCAGGAAAAGTTGGGTTCATCATAAAGTAAAGATTAAATTACTAAGCATCCAATGTCGATCAAATGATTTGCATTAGATTTTAAGGACTCCACATTTTAAGATGACCACAAAAAGTAAATATGCAGACAATATACTCGTACTTTGTGCCGAAAACCCCGCCGTTAAGAAAATGTAAAATCAGAAAACCGAATATAGCTTATCGAATCCAGAGCTTAATTATCATCGATTATCATATTAAAAAGCATCAAACAAAATTCAACGATTTCTACTGAATCATTGCTGTTGTAAACTTACAATTTATCATATCAAATGTAATCGACTCGGATACATCCCTCTCTTCTTCAAAAAAACTGTTCACGTTGGTATTTAGGCTTACAATATTTTATGGCAGACAAGGGTTACATGTACTCGTCAAGTAATGATCCTTTTAATATTTGATAATAACTAGATTATACAAACGTAAAAATTGATAAATTGCATATTGTTAATCAAAGAGTTGAAGATAAAAATATATTCAAAAGTAGAGTTTAGATTTAGTATTTTACTAGCAATTATCAGCGATGGTTCGAAAATAGGTTGAAAATTAAAATTACATACATATAAATTGAAACACAAGTATCAATACTTAAAATAATAAGTAGCATCGGAAAAAAAAGGATATTCAGGAAACGGGATGTAAAGAATTTTCTACAGTCGAATCCCGTAAGTTATCTGTAATTACCTTTGGTTGGGATATATTTAAGAACAAGTATTTTCTGTGCAAGAGTGTGCGATCGAATAATTTTAACAGATACTACATACATACACACCTTGAAATATAGTATCGATACCATATCAACTGCACTGACTATTTAAACTATTATTTAATTTTTTTTTTTTTTTCTTTAAAAGCCGTCGGGCCTTGCTTAGTTGTGTGAGCAGACGCGTTTCGACTACTTTGAGTCATCTTCAGTGTCTGTTATTTAATTGCTATTCTCATATTAATTTTTAATTATTTTATTTCAAAATTTTCAGGATAGAACTGGTTTGGAAAGGAATCTTTAAAGTTATTAATTCTTTGAAAGATACTCGTATGCTTATTTTTATCTTATTGATCTCTCTCATAGGTGTGATAAGTTCCTTCAATGCAATATTATCGATCTCTAATAACCCTTATGCTCTGAGGATATTTTCTTCTGCAGTCAGCTCACTTAAAAGTTGTTTTCTCTATCAGACTATTATACTTTTCTCAAGTAACCCGTACGTACATATTTTTTTCAAAAAAAACGGTTCCTTTGGTTGGTTACAATTACCGAAATTTTCGCCAAACAACGATAACTAACTGATGCTGATAGAATCCACTCATCTATTTTCTCATTTTCATCTTGTATTTGTAACTATTTCATGATCGCCCCCTTTGAAAGATCAAGCATTTAAAGGATGTAAGGTTTTGTTGTGGCTAGTCAGTAGCATCGAGTCCAGAATCATTTTCTTGCATTGCCTATCCCACGACCAACTCAAGCAATTTCTTGATAAGCAAATTATCGTGAGCTATGATAGATTGCAAGATTCCAACAATTATCTTGCGATTTTGCTTTTACCATCGCGACAAACCGTTACAATAAAATAGGCGGAAAAGAAAAGGTTGAGTATTCCACTAACCTTGACAACATAGTTTGCAATATTCAACATATTGTGCAATTCTGTTCTTTGGTACTACGGAGCGTACTCAGCGCTTTCCGGCGCAGGGTTTTATTCTAAACAGCTGTGAGTTCAGTCCCCTTCAGCCTATGTGGAACCCACAAAACTATACGGATGGCTAAGGTTCTCGTTTCTGGTCCAAGAGTCCAGCGTTTCATTTCCGGTTTTAATCCAAGAAATCTATGCTAATATTATTTGGAATTTTTTTACTAAATGTTCAACGTTGCACTCACGAAATAATGGCTGAAACCCTATTCGGAAAATTTGCGACAACCAGCCCGGCTTCCTTAAAAAAATTTCCATGACCGTCCATTTCTGATCATTCCCATTACTTGTTCATATTTTTATCTCTAAACACTTGAATTTATATAATTCTTTACGTTAACTACTAAGCGAAACGACGAAAGCACATTTTTTCGAGGTTAGCCTTGATCTTCTTTCCCGCCGTTTTTTCCTCGTTGCGTCGGACTGTCAATCCGACAACCGCCGACAAAACAGATGTGCGGAATGGAACGCCACATGGCGGCAATGTGCATTTTTATTTGTCGCCAGTGGCATAGTGTTTTGATGGCAACGGTGGAGGGGGGCATTCCCAGATGGATATGTCTCGAAGTGTGTCGGGGTTTTGATTAATATTATGTTTCAAATATTTATATCCACAGATCTAAATATTTGGAGAGAAAAAAAAAATATTTTCTGCGCAACGATATCCGCACGAAAGATGAAGTCCGCTTGCACTTCGAGGTCATACCCATCTGGCCGGGTGCAAGGGTTCGGGATCGGAATCACTTCGATTCCCGGGCGTAGGCGTCACATTACAACTATTCGTCTACCAGCTGATATAAAGTTCGGAACACCCCCCGAGAAACCCCAAACCATCTCGGAGTACGCAATTGAGCTAAAAGAACGGTTGAACCAGATACATCGGACAGTGCGAAAATACCTCGAATTGACTACTAACCGCATGAAGACCAGGTATGATCTAAAGGCAAATTCTACTGGTTTCCAGCAAGATGGCTTGGTGTGGCTATATAACCCGCAACGGCGAAAGGGTAGGTCTCCAAAGTTGCAACATAATTGGGAGGGACCATACCGAGTTACAAAGCGAATCAACGACGTCGTATACCGAATACAGGAACATCGTAAGCCGAGAGCTAAAATGAAAACCGTGCACCTGGACCGTCTTGCCCCATATTACACCCAGGGAGAATTGACTACAAATGGCGACACATCTTTTCGGGGGCGAAAAGAACTGAGGTGGGGGCAGTGTTACATGTACTAATAATTCTGCGAGCTACTGTCGCAATTGTTTTCACAACCATTAAGAACATCAACAAAATGAATTTACTCGAAACCACGAGAACCCACTAAGCATCAACATCTGAAAGTGAGTCACTGCTCCATTCATTCACGCTGCTCGAATGTTCCCGCTAATTCGCCAATGTATGAGAACTGGGTTGAATGACTGCAGACCCTATATAAAGGCGAGCTGAATGAATGGGGGGATCATTCATTCAACCACGATAGTAAACACGGCGATAGTGTGTGAAGTGTGAATTGAAAAGCGATCAAGTAATAGTGAAGTAATTTTAGAAGACAATTGCGATAGGAATTTATGGACAAGTGGAAGTTCTAATTTTAATAGTGAAATTAAAACTGTGAGATAATTAATAAGTGATTGTGCATTTTTAAGTACTGAATTAAACTCTTTTAATTTAATTTAAAAGACATTGCGTTTTCACTTCCCCGGAACATTAAAATTATTGGCCGCGAACCAAAACGCGACTAATTCAACCATGGAGAGGTACCTAATTGAGCAGCGCATTAAAGTTGTTGATGCCTTTTACGAAAATCGGCGTTCAGATCAAAATGCATTTCATGCACTTTGTGATTTTATTGGTCAGCATAATCTACCGAACATGTCCACTATCGGGAGAATTGTGCGCAAATTTTAGTAAACCGGGTCTGTAGGAAATGTGAAATCACCTGTGCATGCTCACCCAGTTCGTTTTGCGAGAAACATTGGTGTTGTTCGCGATAGTGTGACAAAAGAGCCGTCAACCTCGACTCGTCATCGTGCCTAGCAATTGAACATCTCACAAACATCATCATCTGACGTTATGGCGATATTAATTAGGCGCCACGATCATGTGGTTTGAAACCGTTGGACTTCTTTCACTGGGGATATTTAAAAGAAAAAGTGTACGTCAATAAGCCAAGAAAAATTCAAGAGCTAAAGGATGATAACTCAGCACATTAATGACATTGAAGCTGAATTATGTCTCAGAGTCATTGAAAATATGGACCGTGTGGGATAGAAGTATGCCATATTTTGTTTCACACATAATTTTCATAGATTCTTCTATTATAATAAAAAATATTAACATAATTCTCTGAAAACTTTTTGTCTTATTAACAATTAACATCGTACGTTTTGGTTGGACCACCCTTTAGATATATATATATATATATATATATATATATATATATATATATATATATATATATATATATATATATATATATATATATGTATATATATATATATATATATATATATATATATATATATATATATATACACGCAAAGCTTGAACACACATTTTAAGATCATTGTTTAAACCAATAATAATGATTCCCAAGATATAACATAACCGATGGACTGATTTAATAGTTGTACATTCAATTTCTCAACTTCACTCACAACGAATCAAAATTACTGTTTTAATGGTATGATATGTGAAAACTGCTGAATGCTGCAAAATATTTGCTTTATTATTATTTGCTTCAAAAACACACTCGCACATATATACTGAACGAACTCCGCCGAAAAAAAAATCGGCTACAAACCTCAAGCCTTACCGTTGAAGCATCTGCAGCAGCCTACTTGAAATTTTGATTGATTGATAGATTCAGAATGAAACTCGAAACATGAATAATATGTATCTATATATATATATATATATATATATATATATATATATATATATATATATATATATATATATATATATATATATATGTATATATATTTATATATATATATATATATATATATATATATATATATATATATATATATATATATATATATATATATATATATATATATATTTATATATATATATATATATATGTGTATATATATATATATATATATATATATATATATATGTATATATATATATATATATATAGTGAAACCTCCCATAGCCGGACACTCACGGTTCCAAGTTTTTATCCGGCTGTAAGAGGGGTCCGTTGCTGGGAGGCACCGAATGAAAGCCCATTTTATCTGCATACTTCGTTAATATAATAAATAAAAGTAAAGTTTTTGCGTGCTGAAATTTCTGATTCTGTTCCAATTCATAGTTTTATTTTCTTTTTTGCATATTTGTTCTTACATATAATGATTTTTATAGAATTTTGATATACATACATAATCATATTACGAATAAACATAAAAAACAGTTACTTGCGTTGGAAAAATTGATTAAGTTTTGTCTGTTGAGTTTTGGTTTGTCTCTTTTTCAACTGTTCGTTCTCAAAATAATTCTCTGCATTTTTCAAGTGTTGAAATGCTAAATAATGATTTCTTGCGAAATGTTTTAAACGTGCCAATTGGTTTAGAACTTCATCAAATGAATTTATAGGATCGATGTTTTCATCGATCACCTCGTCTTCGAAACTACTTAAACTTATATTGTCAAGTGGATCATCGCACGAAATTTCAATGTTGTCAGCTTCAGTGGAAACATTTTCATTGGTGTTCAGGTATCCCTCCAAATGTTGATGCCTTAATACAACGATCCCATTTTGTAGACTCAAAAGTGTTGCCAATGGCAGTTCATCCTCGGCTTCAAATTCTAAAAGACTCGTATCAGAATTTATAAATGACGCTTTTCCAAAGCAGTTTTTTATAGTTGCTGCTTCAACTTTATCCCACGAGGCTTTGATAAAATATAAGGCTTCAAGGACATTTATAGATTTGGCTAGTTCTGATGCTGATTTGCTGGTTTCTATTTTCGATATCATGTGTTTTAAAATTAAGATTCTGTAGTGCACCTTGAAATTCTGTATAATGCCTTGATCTAAAGGTTGGCATAGTGCAGTTGTATTAGCTGGTAAAAAAATGATGTTTTTGTTGGTAAGATTTAAATTTTTAGGATGAGATGCTGCATTATCCAAAAACAAAAGAATTTTCCTGTTCTGAGCCCTCATTTTTCTGTCAAATTGAAGGAACCATTCAGACATGATGTCTCGCGTCATCCATACTTTCCTAAGCAAATTCCAGTGTGCTGGCAAATCATTGATGCAAATATTTTTGAAAGCTCTGGGACGGGCTGCTTTGCCGATTACAAGCAGCTTCTCTTTTTCTCCTGCCATATTGACACAAAATAAAACAGTGCGTCTTTCTTTCGACAGTTTGCCACCGATACATTTCTCCGATTTCAAGGCCAGCGATTTCTCAGGTAAAGCACGAAAAAAGAGACCACTCTCATCAGCATTGTAAATATTTTCTGGCTTATACCCACGTAAAATTGAAGGTAGCTTCGACTTAAATTGTTCAACGTCTTCTTGACTTACATACATCAGAAGCTTCACCAGATATGCACTTAAAAGTTATGTTGTGCCTTTTACTCCATTTTTCCAGCCACCCATTGGACGCTGAAAATCCTGAGTAACCTACTTGCTCAGCCATTTCTTTTGCCTTTGCCTTTACGATTGGACCTGAAATCGGAATGTTATGGCTTCTCGCAGTTGCGAACCAATTGAAGCACGTTTGTTCTATTTGAGAACCACCGAGCTTAAGGAAACTCTTCTTCTGGCTTATGTTTCTTCCAGACTGCCATTGTAACCGAATAGCTTCTGTATTTTTTAAAATATTTCCAGCCTGTGTTTTCCCGATATTGAACCTAGCAAAAATATGATTTTTTGCAAAAATTGTCCATTTTCTATCATGTTGAAAAACAAAAACCACTTAGCTGCATCCCGAATTGACAGTTTTTCTTTTTCGATTGTATTTACAACATTCACTTTTTCTTTCAAAGAAAGGATTTTCCTTCGCGAGGTCATGATGCGGCTATTCAACCAAAAAAAAAAGCAAACAAGCACACGAGCTTTACCAAGAATATGAGAAAACTCCTAAACGATTTTCTAGTCACAGATACTCGTACAGTGTATAAACGACGCACACCAATCATTAAATTTCACTGGCTGAACAGATATATTGCAATCAACGACACACATCATGCAACCGAATATAAAGAAAGGGGAATCACCAAATCCATTGGAATCAACGATAAACATCATGCAGCCGAGTTTCCAGAAAGGGGAACCACCAATTTATTTTATTACAGTGCTTAGTGTCCGCTTGTGGGAGGCATTTTGGATGAAATGTATATGAATGCAGTGTCCGCGACCGTTCATTGGAGGGTCCGCTTATCGGAGGGAATATTGTACCAAAACCGTAACCAGAAACTTGTGTGTATGAATTCTGTCCGTTTATGGGAGGTGCCCGCTTATGAGAGGTGTCCGCGAAGAGAGGTTTCACAGTATATACATATATACATATATTTATATATATATATATACAGTCTTCCACAAAAGTCAAGGTACAGAGAATCGGTAACTGAAAATTGTATTACTGAATCAATATTTTTATTTGAAAACCAAAAGTTATGAAATGGTAATAATACGTGTTCTGTTGAATTTAAGTTTTCATAAATTTAAAGGGATTCGGCAATAATGATCATTGAAGATAATAATTTTTTGTTGGCAATGTTTCTTTTCTACTCCACAAAAGTCTTGGTACAGTTGCAGAAAATGCCCTGTTATTTGTAAAAAGGGGAATCCCCCAAGTTCATATTATCAGAGTGAGTTAACAACCGTAGGCCGCTGTCTTTAATATCGCGTCCGTATTCGTGGTGTATCTTTTATTTAATAAAATTTTTAAAAAATGAGTCGAAAGGAGTTGAGTATTAAGGAGTGTGAAATAATTATTAATCTGCATTCAAATCAGAGCAAATCATATTCTGAAATAGCTGAACTAGTGTTGCGAAGTCGGTCAACCATTCAAAAAGTGATAAACCGATTTAAGAAGGAAAATAGAGTGGAAAATGTGCCCCGAACAGGTCGTCCATCTAAACTAAGTGCAAAGGACAAGAGAAAAATTTCGCGAATGGTAAAACAAGATCCATTTCTAAGCTGTAGAAAAATCTGCGATGTTCTTGGAATTAATGATAAGAAGGAGGTTAGCGCAGAAACTGTGCGTAGAGCTGTCGTAGAAGCTGGATTTTCATCTCGTACGCCTAGAAGAAAACCTCTTGTAAGTTCCATAAACAAACGAAAAAGAATAACATTTGCAAAAGCATATATTGACAAACCAATAACGTTTTGGGATAATGTTTTATTTTCGGATGAGTCTAAATTTTGTATATTTGGTGTAAATGGGCATAAGAGGGTCTGGCGAAAAGTAGGAGAAGCATTTAATCCCAAGAACACTATTAAAACAGTAAAACATGGAGGCTGTGGTGTTATGGTTTGGGGTTGCATGGCTGCTGCTGGAGTTGGAAATCTGACATTCATCGAAAATACTATGGATCAGAACTCTTATTTAGAGATTCTACGAAACAACATGAAACAAAGTGCAGCCAAATTAGGTATGCGAGAAGATTTCTTGTTTCAACAGGACAATGACCCTAAGCACACTGC
>CAXAJY010000179.1:367500-378524 GCA_963969285.1 Odontomyia ornata
TGGTACAGTCTATGCCCAATAGGTTAACAGAAGTTATAAAACAAAAAGGATACGCAACTAGATATTAAAAGCCTATGTTCTAATGGAATCTTTAGAAAGAAAAGTATTACAATTGAACGTCCGATTACTTTTGTCCACTTGATGCAATGTGAATTTGAATTAGTTGTTAATTTTCTTGTGAAATTCTTTTTATTTCTGTTTTATTTTTTTGTGCAATTAATTGAGAATACAAGTGACTTTTATATAAGGGAAAAATTTTTATTTCATTTCAAAGCTTATGCTCGTAAAAGTATTTTATTGCTTGTTTCTTGTATTGTCCGATCACTTTTGGCCACCTCTGTATATATATATATATATATATATATATATATATATATATATATATATATATATATATATATATATATGTATATAATATATGTATATTATATATATATATATATATATATATATATATAAATAAATATGTTTATTAAATATATATATACAGAGGTGGCCAAAAGTGATCGGACAATACAAGAAACAAGCAATAAAATACTTTTACGAGCATAAGCTTTGAAATGAAATAAAAATTTTTCCCTTATATAAAAGTTACTTGTATTCTCAATTAATTGCACAAAAAAATAAAGCAGAAATAAAAAGATTTTCACAAGAAAATTAACAACTAATTCAAATTCACATTGCATCAAGTGGACAAAAGTAATCGGACATTTTGAAAAGTGTGAAATTAGTCATTGAAGTTTGGAGCAATTCTTTTCTTTTCATTTCCGAGTTTAAAAGGGAATTCCCCTAATTATATGTTGATATGTGTTTTTCTGATATCAGTCATTTACTTGTCAGTTTTAAGTGAAGAAAGTTAAACATGGCTAAGAATCGCAAAGAAACCTGTATACATGAAAGAAAAGTTATAATAAAGTTGTATAAAGAGAATAAATCCTTTTCTGAAATATCAAAAATAATTGGAAGAAGTCGTTCGACAGTTTTCGATATCGTGAAACGGTTCAGAAAAAATAATCAGGTGGAATACGAAATTAGGAGTGGTCGACCATGTAAACTAACAGAGACAGACGCACGAAAAATCTTAAGAATTGTTAAAAAGAATCCGACTACAACGTCCAGAAGTATTAGGGATCAATTAGCAGATGTAAATGGTACCAATGTTAGTGCCCGGACTATTCGTAGAGCTCTCAGCCGTGCTGGTTATCAAGCGAGAGTACCTCGAAAGAAACCACTAATTAGCAAAGTTAATAAGAAGAAAAGATTATGCTTTGCAAAAGAATTTAAAAGCAAGCCGCTCGACTTTTGGACTCGTAAAATATTCTCTGATGAGAGTAAGTTTAATATCTACCACTCCGACGGCAGGTTGTTGGTGTGGAGAACTCAAAATAGTGAGCTTCATCCCAAAAACATTCAACATACAGTAAAACACGGAGGTGGCTGTGTAATGGTCTGGGGTTGCATGGCTGCCAACGGTGTAGGAGAACTTGTTTTCATTGACGAACCTATGGACAAACTAGGTTACTTGTCGATTTTGAAAGAAAATTTGAAAAAAAGTGCACAAAAATTGGGTCTTGATGGTCATTATTTGTTCCAGCAAGATAATGACCCAAAGCATACAGCTCATGATGTTCGTATGTGGCTCCTTTTCAACACTCCTGGTCAATTAAAAACACCACCGCAATCCCCAGACCTAAATCCCATCGAACATCTTTGGGATCATCTGGATAAAAAAATAAGGAACCATCACATTACTAATAAAAGTCAACTGAAGACGGTGTTATTAGAAGAATGGGACAACATTACTCCGGACGTTACCCGTAAGTTGGTACAGTTTATACCCAATAGGTTAACAGAAGTTATAAAACAAAAAGGATACGCAACTAGATATTAAAAGCCTATGTTCTAATGGAATCATCAGAAAGAAAAGTATTACAATTGAACGTCCGATTACTTTTGTCCACTTGATGCAATGTGAATTTGAATTAGTTGTTAATTTTCTTGTGAAAATCTTTTTATTTCTGCTTTATTTTTTTGTGCAATTAATTGAGAATACAAGTAACTTTTATATAAGGGAAAAATTTTTATTTCATTTCAAAGCTTATGCTCGTAAAAGTATTTTATTGCTTGTTTCTTGTATTGTCCGATCACTTTTGGCCACCTCTGTATATGCCTATAATTAAATATATATATATATATATATATATATATATATATATATATATATATATATACTATATATATATATATATATATATATATATATATATATATATATATATGCATAAGATGTATATATATTGGATAGTGTGAAAAGTATTGAGCCTTTTTGTCACTAGATGGTGTTCTATATTCTATACTAATCAGATTGAGTCAAACTGACATGCGTTTGAAAAGTGACATCTCAGTCTACAATTTTCATACGGACAGTTTTGTATTTCGTCATTCGTGTGAAATGTTGTATTCATTTAAAAATGAGTGAAATTTCTGAAAAAAATCGTTATAATTTGATGATCACTACGATCAAGGTGAGAATGCATCGCATATATAAATATATATATATATATATATATAAATATATATATATATATATATATATATATATATATATATATATATATATATATATATATATATATATACATATATGTATATACATATAGATGTATATATATGTGTATAATATATATATACATATATATATACATATATATATATATATATATATATATATATATATATATATATATATATATATATATATATATATATATATATAATACACATATATACACGCACATCTATATCTATATGTATATATATTTATATATACATATATATATATATATATATATATATATATATATATATATATATATACATGTCCAAATAATCCTGCGAGGTACTGTCGCAATTATTGTTGTCGCAACTATTAATAACATCATGACCAATAAACGAATGTACTCGAAAGCACAGGAATCGACCAAGCATGATCAATATCTGAAAGTGACGTCACTGCGGCCATTCAGAATTGCTCGAATATTCCAGGTAGTTTTCGTCAGAATTTTCGTCAATGTACGAGAAATGGATTGAATGATTAGAGACTCTATATAAAGCCGAGCTGAATGAATGGGGAAAATAGTAAAACCGCGATAGTAAAAACTGGATAGTGGAGCGCGAAGTAAAGGCGATATTGATTGATTGTGAAGTGATTTTAGTACTACAGTCAGTTGGAATATAAATTTATAGACAAGTGAATAACATTTTAATTATTAATAAAATAGTCAAATCAATTATTGTGCACTCTTAGTAAATATACTCTTTTAACTTAATTTAATAGACAGTGCGTTTTCACTTTCCCGGAACGTTAAAATTATCGAGCGCGAACCATAGCACGCGGTAGTGGTTTCGAGAAGTGAGAAAGAAAACTTTGAAAGTGAAAACTTTTAAATATTTTTACAGTGCACAATAGTGAAATTTAACGTGGAAACTGCTGAAAAAAAAGCCGAAATAATAAAACTGCCACGAAGCTTAAATTTAAAAATTAATGAATTGACCATATCGGAGCTTAGGGAGGAGTTTGAACAGCCAAATCTGGCTACACAAGGTGCAAGAACCATACGGATTGCACACTTGCGTGACGCGATCGAGTTGGAAGGCAAGTATCTGGATTCGGGTGAGCCCTCAGATGCGGAAAAAGACGCAGGAGGTGGAGAAGCAGAAACATAAAAATCAAAGGAACAAGAAAATGCGCTGATACAAATGTTGATGCTGATGCAGCAAGGGCAGCGACAACAGTCCTCTAATTTAACTGCGAAGCTAAACCAGAAGCTCTGTCAACAAGCATTCGAAATCAAGGCGGACATCTCACAGAAGCTGGAGGAGCAATCAACGAAGCTACACCAACAAGCATTCGAAATCAAGGCACACATCACACAGAAGCTGGAATCGAAATCAAGGCAGACTTGCAGAAACAGTCATTCGAAATGGAAGTGGAGCTCAAGAGTCTGAACAACCAAATTAAATGCGCTGAGGAAAACGTTTAACAGGTTGAGGAGAGGTTTAGCCAGGTCGAGGTGAGAACCAACCATGAGCTAGAAATAATGAAAAAGGAATTGGAAACAGCGAAGGCAGTAATAACCACCTCACCAGCCCCTCTTATAACCGCGGCGCAAAGCACATCCAGAAATGTGCAAGCGCCAACATTCGACGGGCAAACGGTCTGGAGTATCTTCAAAACCCAGTTTGAAGCCCGCTATGACAAATGACGGAATGAGCAAGTACGAGCAAGAACGAGCAACTGCATCGATTCTTCCTCTAAGAGGCCCAGCTGCCGAGCATTTGCAGACTATTCCCATTGGGTTGCACTCAAACATGGCTGCTTTAATGAATGCGCTTGATATGCGTTATAGAGGCGATTATCTGAAGCAGATTTATCGGTCACAGCTACGCTATCGGATGCAAAAGCCTGGCGACACCTTCCAGCAGCTAGCCCGAGGCATTGAGCGACTGGCACTTTTGGCTTACCCAGCTTACGACCCAGAACATCAAGATGACGTAGCTACAGAAGCATTCATCAGCACATTAAAGGACCAGGAATTGCAACAAGCCGTGCGTTTAGCCCAAAATTAAACAATTAAGGACGCATTGGCTTATAATCTGAACTTTGAGGCAGCGAAAAATGTAACTCGTACCAATGCCAGTATTCGCAAGGTAGTGGCAGACGAGTGCAGGTGTGAGCGCGCGAAAAATGAGCGAGAGCCGCAGGTAAATTGTGCGCCTAGATGCTGGAACTATGGTGAGAAGGACACCTGCAAAGAGAATGCAAGAAGCGAAGAAAACGGAGCTATTCTGCAGGATGGTGGAGATCCAGGCCGAGTCAGGAGCCTAGAATGGAAGCCCATCAAACTGAAGGGGCCAACTTCGTGGGGCAGAGGTTGGCTAAGAGGATTGACGTTCCCTGCACCCCCATCACGGTGTCAAGACTACATCGTGGAGAAGCAGTCTTATGCCTTCAGGGCCAAGTTGATGAAGAATATTGCACCATAACAAGCGACACTGGTGCAACCCGTTTGACTATACGACCAGACCTAGTGAGGCAACAACTATTTCACAAGGGGGAGTTCATGTAAATGCTGATTCTATATCTCGACATCCATGTCCAGCTGACTGCAAGAATTGCCGACGAATTGAGGAAAAGGAGCCGACCGTTCATCTGCGAGTGATAACGGCCGAATTCGATGAAGATTGGTCATTGGAGGAGATTGGAAACGGCCAACTAGCCGATTAAGACATCGGACCATTGCTCGTATGGAATGAGACAACTGGGTGACCTGAGTGGAAGGACTTTTCGATGCACAGCGCAACCCTGAAAAGCTATTGGGCACAATGCAACTCATTTCAGGTGGAGGGTGGGATACTCAAGCGGAAATGGGGAAACGGCGGATGACAACTCCTACAGGATGCCGAAGCCGAACCCACAATGTGGTTAAGGAAATGCATGAAGGATCCTCAGGAGGCCACCTTGGTGTTAACAAGACCGTAGCGAAGTTTCGGGAAAGGTTCTACTGGCTCCACGCTCGACAAGACGTAGAAGACTGGTGCCGTAGATGCACAAAATGCGCTTCCGTCAAATGTCCAAAGCGACGACTGAGAGAGCAAATGCAAACCGATAACGTGGGGGTACCATTTGAAAGGATTGTTGTTGACATCGCAGGACCCTTTCCTGAATCCGAATGGGGAAATCGACAGTAGGGGTAGTTTGGCGGTTCTGGAGCACTTTTTCCATACGAATTGAGATTGATTTTGCGCGGAAATTGGAACGAATGGCGCTTGAAGCGGCCGGCAATGGAACTAATGGATTGTGTCTTGGGTATGTGGGTGTGTGTCTCGAGTGTGTAGGTGCGTGTATTAGGGCGGAATAGGTAGGTGCCTGGGATAAGAAGGTATGAGTCCGGAATAGGTGTGGATGTTATGGAGGGTTGCGGCAAGGGTGTGTGTCTAGGGCATGTGGATAGGTGTATCAGATTTGTGTAGGTGTGGGCTAGGTGGCGCTCTGGGCGGTTGTTCGCAGGACTTGAGATCCTTTAGTGTGTGACTTATTGAAGGCGTTTAGTTCGAGCGATTTACTTGGTCACGATAGGCGGGCTGGATTTTTTTATGATGCGAGTGGCTGCGTGGTGACGAGGGGCGCTGCTATAGACGGATGACTACGTTATTGACGGGTGATGGGCTTGCTCGTCAGCGGGTGCTCTAAAGCATGGGATATGGCTTCGCGGATGCTTGGTTGAGGAGCGCGTTGCTCATCGATTGGTGTATGTGGCAAACGATGGACGGCGTTGTACGTGAGTAAACGTCATGCGTGTCGCTTGTTCGAGGATGTGAATTGAGGTGTAGTTTTTATGGCGCGAATGGTTGGAGGGCGCTGCTGTAGATGGGTGATTTTGCATTATGAATGGTCGATGGGTTTGCCTTTCGACGGGGGTTCTAAGGCGTGAGAATTTACTACGTGAGTGCATGCTTAAGGTGCGCGTTGCTCTTCGATTGGGGTCGGCGGTTAAGGATAGACGGCAGATTTGCTTGATCACGTTAGGCGCGCTGGACGTTTTTCATGGCACGAGTGGTTGCGTGATGACAGAGGGCGCTGATATAGACGGGTGGTTTTGCATTATGGATGGGTGATAAGTTTGCCATTCGGCGGATATTCTAAGGCGTGAGAATTTACTCCATGGGTACTTGCTTAAAGTGCGTATTGCTCATCGATTGATGTATGTGGTTAAGGATGAACGGCCGCGTGTGGAAATGACCGATTCGCTTGATCATGCTAGGCGTGCCGGAAGTTTTTATGACGCGAGTAGTTGCGTGGTGATGGAGGTCGCTACTATGGACGGGTGACTTTGTATTATGGACGGGCGACGTGCTCGCCTTTTGATGGGTGTTCTAAGGCATGGACATTTGCTTCACGGGTGCTTGGTTAAGGAGCGCGTTGCTCATCGATTGGTGTCTTTGGCTAAGGATAGACGACAGCGTGCGGAAATAAACGATTTGCTCGATCATGTTAGGCGTGCGGGAAGTTTTTATGGCGCGAGTGGCTGCGTGGTGACAGAGGGCGCTGCTATAGATAGGTTACTTTGCATTATGGATGGACGACGGGTTTACTTTTCGACGGGTATTCTAAGGCGTTACAATTTGCTCCGTGGGTGCTTGCTTAAGGTGCGCGTTGCTCAAGGTGCGCGTTGCTCCAGGTGCGTGTTGCTCATCGATTGATGTATGTGGTTAAGGATGGATGGCGTTGTGGGCGAGGAAACGTCACGCGAGTTGGTTGCTGGAAGAAGTAATTAGAGGTATAGGTTTCCGTGGCAGCGGATCTTATAAGCCGTAGAAATTTACTTCATGAACGCTTGGTTAAATTCCCGCGTTGTTCGTCAAAGGGTGCATGTTCTTAAGTATGGATAGCTTTATTGGCGATTCGGAATGATTTGCGTCGCTTGTTGGAGGAGATGATGATTGGGTTGTAGATTTGTTCAGCGGCAAATGCTGTTAGGCATGGAAATTGGCGTCAGGGGCGCGTGTCATATGTTATTTGGCTTTGCTTGTCAAGAGTAGTGTTTGCGCGCGTAGACTTATCTATGGATGGCAGTTTTAGGGCATCGGATTCTACAGCGTTGAAGTGAAGTGGCATGGCGTACATTGCATTGCAATATGATTTTTCTTGTTGTGTTGGCCGTTGGCAGCGGGTAACGTGAGGCGCGGCATTGAGACGTGTTTTCATAAATGTCCATTCACCGATGCGCCTGTTCTAGTTTACTGATTATCATTTACATTGATCGTTTTCAGTTTCTTTTTGCTTGGATACGTCGTTTCTTTGTTTTGTGACTCATTGCTATTGTACGAGTATATTATTGCTTTTATCGGTTTCATGTCAATAGTACTTTAAGAATCGTCTACAATGTATTTTGTTCGGTTAGACTACTATGTTGATTGGTCAAATCTATGGATGCAGTGAAAGAGATCTTAATGTTTGTTGTAATGCGTTCTTGATATTTAGTATAGTATTAAATTTTAGTTTGCGTGTAGCAGCATTTTGTTTGTCTTCATCATCATCACTTATTTCTTAAAGCAGTTTCTATACTTCATTCTCTGACTTTACTATTATGTAGAAGTATGGCACTACATTCATTTTTTTTCTTCACTATAGGATGCTCATTGGTTTTGTTCAAAAATTCTAATAATTTCTTCCAAGACGAGTTATTTTTTCAAATTAGTGATCTTGTAGTGTATTAGATGGTGATAATTTTGTTCGTACATCATATGATTTGTCCCTTTGATAAGCGCATGGTAAAGATGCGTTATTTTTTAGATCACTATGCTGACATGTACGTTTTGGGTATCTGTTCCCAATTTCAGATTATTTATGGATGTTATCTAGGAAAGATTTTACGATTTATGGCTTCTAGGACGCTACTTTTTTATGGAGTTTATGTATGATGGATGTAGAAATCATCGCAGTGGTCCTAATGAGTGGGAATATTTACGCATTTTCATTGATGAATTTTTGGTACGCACTACAAGCAAGAAGATAATATAGAAAAAAGAGAATGCGGTAGGTCATTGACATTAGGAGTTTGTTGGTATTATGTTAATATTCTTTGGTTATGTCCATAATGCATGAAAAAACATTTTTAGTCCTATATGATGGCATTATATGCATGCACTAGATTAAATGAATTTTTATATTTACTTTGAATTACGTGTTGTTATTGTGGGTCTGTATTATTTAGTTTAGGTAGTTTCATGAGTGTCAGTATAATATAGAGTAAAACTATTATTTTATGCTTGTCTCATATTCTTCACAGTATCTATGATTTTTCGACATTTCCGGATCTCTTTAGCCATATCTGCATTAGGAATTTGATGATGATTTGAGTATGAGAATTTTTAATTTGTTATCTCCTTTGGAATGCTTGCGTGCATGGATGATGCCATTTAGTTGATACTTTTCGGATGCATATTATCGCTTTTAGTGGCTATATGATTGCATGAGAATTTACAAAACTCATACTTTGTGTGCTTGTATTAAGCGTAAAGTCACTTCGGCTATATTCATATACATTTTCAATATTTGACCATTGTAAAATACGTATTTCCTACATTTTAAATATGATAGATTTATCATCATAAAGATTTTCGGGTATGCTCATTGACATATTCTATTATTATTTTCACATAAGTAAAATATATTGTTGTTGAGTTTTTCTGATCAGATTTTTTTTCTGCTGGATGCTTGGTTAATTTTTTATAGGTTTTGAAGCAGATCTAATTAGTTTTCAACATATAGGATATGTTTTGGGTTGGCACACTGCTACTACAGATCACTTAGGCTAATTTTTATGTAAGATAGTTCGGTATAGATAACGATGTGTGGTAGCATATGAGTTTATGGTAGGCTATTTTTAGATCGATCTCATCGCATCATGTATAGACAAGTAGCATACTCGTATGTTATGGAGTGTTCTTGATAAGGATGGTCGCGAGCCATTGTAAGATGTTAAGAGATGATCATTACTTTCAGGAGGTGTTTGTCTGCTGGTAATTTGATGAACAGATGTACACTTGAGTTGAGTGAACTCATGCGGGTTTTTTTCCATCGCTAGATATTTTTGAATAGTAGAGTTAAGTGTTTGATATTTGGGAGTTTCGGATATGCTAGGAATGTTAGGGTTTTTTTTTTTGGTTTGTTGTTTGAGGTGTTTGTTTACTTGAGCAGTGTTAGATCAGTTGTTAAAATAAAAAGACTGTGTTTTTTTTCTAATAGAAATAATTTATTGAGTAATGCTGTTTTTTGTTATATATATATATATATATATATATATATATATATATATATATATATATATATATATATATATATATATATATATATATATATATATATATATATATATATATATATATATATATATATATATATATATATATATATATATATATATATATATATATATATATATATATATATATATATATATATATATATATATAATATATATATATATATATATATATATATATATATATATATATATATATATATATATATATATATATATATATATATATAATATATATATATATATATATATATATATATATATATATATATATATATATATATATATATATATATATATATATATATATATATATATATATATATATATATATATATATATATATATATATATATATATATATATATATATATATATATATATATATATATATATATATATATATATATATATATATATATATATATATATATATATATATATATATATATATATATATATATATATATATATATATATATATATATATATATATATATATATATATATATATATATATATATATATATATATATATATATATATATATATATATATATATATATATATATATATATATTATATATATATATATATATATATATATATATATATATATATATATATATATATATATATATATATATATATATATATATATATATATATATATATATATATATATATATATATATATATATATATATATATATATATATATATATATATATATATATATATATATATATATATATATATATATATATATATATATATATATATATATATATATATATATATATATATATATATATATATATATATATATATATATATATATATATATATATATATATATATATATATATATATATATATATATATATATATATATATATATATATATATATATATATATATATATATATATATATATATATATATATATATATATATATATATATATATATATATATATATATATATATATATATATATATATATATATATATATATATATATATATATATATATATATATATATATATATATATATATATATATATATATATATATATATTATATATATATATATATATATATATATATATATATAATATATATATATATATATAT
>CAXAJY010000179.1:378724-403724 GCA_963969285.1 Odontomyia ornata
TATATATATATATATATATATATATATATATATATATATATATATATATATATATATATATATATATATATATATATATATATATATATATATAATATATATATATATATATATATATATATATATATATATATATATATATATATATATATATATATATGTATATGTATATATATATATATATATATATATATATATATAACCTAGGTTAAGTTAACTTGAAAATTGTTAAATATGCTATAGAATTCATAAATATATCAAGCTATTTATCAGAGGTGTTGTAAATTGTATGAAAATTGATATATATATATATATATATATATATATATATATATATATATATATATATATATATAAATATATATATATATATATATATATATATATATATATATATATATATATATATATATATATATATATATATCAATTTTCATACAATGTACAACACATCTGATAAATAGCTTGATATATTTATGAATTCTATAGCATATTTAACAATTTTCAAGTTAACTTAACCTAGGTTTATTCAGCTGCACTATTTCTGCATTAGGACCATAAAAAATATAATAAGTCCTCTCACGTCTTTTTTAGTGTTTATTGTACAATTTATATAGCAATTCAATATCCTCAGCATATCATTGTAGCTTATGTCTTCTTCACTTTAGTGCAAACTGTTGATGTTTCAATTCCAATATTGTTTTAGTTGTATTTTATGAGAATAGTGTGTTCCTTGATGAATTACTGGTGTGGATTTCCCGATACAAAGTGAATATCAATTATAAACTTTTTCATTCTAATAGCGCTGACCTCCCTCTAATTTTGTTTGGACTGTTTATACTACCCGGTGCTGTGAATTATTACTTTGTCGTATGTACGCGAGACTACAAGAGTATGTACTGTTTTATTAGTGCAAAAATATTTCTTGTCTCTTGATCATATGAATGACAAATGCATGTACCAGTGCCTGATGTCGCATTAGAGTTGGACCATTCACATATTTGATAGTGTATTCCATGTTTGTTAGATACTTTTTCACCCATATGACCATATTTAAGCATATAATTCACGATGCGTATTTGAATATCAGGGTACTCTTCCATGAAGTATAGGATGACCATTGTAATAGATCTTATCACGTTGATAGTGTATTGACCTCTGTCTTATTAGTTTTCTTGACGTCGTTTACAAGAATTTTTTGTTTTTGAACAGATGTACTTAGGACTAGTGGTTTGATGAATTTTGAAAGCCTCATAATAATCCGTAGAATAATATGTAGTCAAGTGATAAAAAAAAACGACATGCTGCGTTTAAGTTAACCTACATTCATGTTCTAGTTTGTACAGTGCAGCTAAGATGAGGGTCTGTTTCTCAATATTAAACTTCAGTATTTTATAGACTAAAGAGATTATACTTGGTTACCAAGCCTTTCACAATAGTATGTAGTTTACCAAGTCTCCATGCACAATTTCCTAATTTCCTTTTAGTGAACTAAAACATTTTTATGGCGTTTGTAGTATTTTATTTCATCACTTGGAAAATTAGATCACTACAAAGTACTGGTATTTCATAAAAAAGTCTAGAATAGTTTTTGTTTACAAATGATGTTTGAGTTGGAGTGAAGAAGTCGTTGATATCCAGTTTAAGTACGTCTTTTTCTCTGCATCTTGCACAATATTGGTCATAGTATTCCTTCACACAATCGGTAAGCAAATTGTTGTATTGCACGACAATGTTGAAAAAATCCATCAAGATGAAAAGCGTGAAGAGCTCGGGATGTTTAAGTATTAGTCTCTCGCCTCCAATAGGTATGTAGAAGAGTTCAAGAAGTCCAAGCTGATTTGCAGGGAATTCATCTACTCTATCCTTGAGATCGATGAGGTATTGGTGAAGTGAAGTCCATTGATTGTTATCTAACTCCAACTGATTTTGTCCACTGCATTGGAAGATTATTTTTGCTTGAAATGTCAGCGGGTCAAATCCAAGTATTACTTTGCTTTTGTGGAAGCCTTCATCAAGATAGTATGTATAGTTCAGCAAGAGGTTTTTCTCATAGATGCGCTGTTTCTCTCGATTCTTTTTAGTTTCTTCTCTTTCTTGTTCACTTTTCTGGCTGAAGTAGCCTTATCAGTCTGACTGGCCTTTTCATACTTCTGACTGACTGACGAAGTTACTGGATCTGCTCCGATAATTTTAAATGACTGCTTCTAGTAGTAAAACTTAAGATGTATATATGTTACACCAGCATATATATTCACTTCTCTGCATTTACGGATGGAGTGGGGCAAGTTCAATATGTGTTGATAATTCTACTGCATAAATAAACATGTTTAGCCCTTGGATGCTGTAATGTTGCTTACTCTCATGATTTAAATTCAAAGATAAGAAAGTGCTACGAAGTTAAGACTTGAACCACCAAGTTAACAGGAGTAGGAGTCAGTAACAGGAAATGACACTTTGCTCCGTATTTTCTATAGAATTTTTCGGAGTTCTGCTGGGCTACAATAGATTGCTTATAGGCTAATTAACTGTCTTTTTGTCTATAAAATCATCTATTTAGCTGTCCCTTTTGCTGATGAGCTGTCTATTTTGTGTATAATACTGTCTATGCAGCTGTCTATTTAGCTGATGCCCTGTCTGTTTAGCGGATATGCTATCTCTTGAGCTGTCTTTGTAGCTGTCTTTAGTTGATAAGTTGAGCATTTGACCCAACGTGCTATCTTTCATTCGCTGAATTTATTTGTTGCTTGGGGAGTATCTATTAATAAGAAAATTCTATTGCTTTCCATACAGTTACAGTCCGCATTTTTACACCTTACTTTAAATGTTATATGCTCGTCATAATTTACTTTAAGCCTACTGATTACCAAGACTGCATCGTCATCATCCTCCAAGTTATTTGTATGCATACGTGGGTCAGACAAGAATATTCACGTCTAGGTTGTTGGTCTGGTAAACAAATCTTGATTAGGGGGAAGCCATTGTTAGTTACTCGAGAGTTAATTGATCGTTTTTCATGCTGATATATTCTTCATAAAATTGAGTTAATATATCCTTCTTTTTTCATGTGCATTAGTTTTTTCTTGACTCCTGTCTAATATATAGGAACCCCTTTCTACAGTAATTTGAACTCATTTTTCCAGTCTTTTCATGTCTTCATAAGACTTACGATCCGTCATTATTTTTTAAGTGAATAATGCGTGAGACTCTTACCGCCCACTATGATGTTCCGTTGCATTGAAATCATGCTGCTACACTTATGAACTCATCCCAAATGGTCAAAAATCATATGATCCATTGGATCAGCCATTTGAATCATTTTGTAAAGCACAAACTTGTGGAGTTAATCTCTACTTCATGCAAACCATTGGTAGGGCCTTAGCATGAATTAATTTAGCCTGTTGTTTAGCTGATGTATTAAGGGCTTATAGTGAAACTTATTAAGTATATTGAATCATCTTAGTGTTTTCATGTATGATCAACCCTTTTGAATTATCCGGGATACGCAGGAAGATCAGTATGTTATGACCGGAACGACTTCTCCCCCTATCATTGAACAATTGAGTAAAATTTTGGTACCTCTAACTGACTCAAAATCTGTCATTGTTCCATTTTCAGAAGAGGTTTGAATGGTTTAGATGACTCGAGGCTGTATCATTACTCACAACCTGTGAAATGATTAAACATCACGGACAAATGTCTCTAGATATGAACATCATAATAGCTATCAAATGTCGATGCATTTGTATCATATGATCGACTGGTCTCTTTATCATGCAAAGAGGGTTATCCACAATCACCGATCAGTTGAGCCGTCTGATAGGGTCATGAGTAGTCTGTTCAGCAGCTGAACTATGATCAACTTCACACCAATATTCTTGCTCTTTCGCACCTAGTATCCCAATTGCCTGACGAATTCAAGGTAGCTTTCTCTTTCACACCTACTACCCGAGTTAATTGGTGGGCAGAAGGTGGTGAACGGCCTCGCAGAGGCTTCTATCCAGCCTGCCCCTTGCCACGCAGGCGTGATGACCCATCATCATGCGTTATGACGCGTCACGGAAACCTATACCTCAAATTACTTCTTCCAGCAACCAACTCGCGTGACGTTTCCTCGCCCACAACGCCATCCATCCTTAACCACATACATCAATCGATGAGCAACGCGCACCTTAAGCAAGCACCCACGGAGCAAATTGTAACGCCTTAGAATACCCGTCGAAAAGTAAACCCGTCGCCCATCCATAATGCAAAGTAACCTATCTATAGCAGCGCCCTCTGTCACCACGCAGCCACTCGCGCCATAAAAACTTCCCGCACGCCTAACATGATCGAGCAAATCGTTTATTTCCGCACGCTGTCGTCTATCCTTAGCCAAAGACACCAATCGATGAGCAACGCGCTCCTTAACCAAGCACCCGCGAAGCAAATGTCCATGCCTTAGAACACCCATCAAAAGGCGAGCACGTCGCCCGTCCATAATACAAAGTCACCCGTCTATAGTAGCGACCTCCATCACCACGCAACTACTCGCGTCATAAAAACTTCCGGCACGCCTAGCATGATCAAGCGAATCGGTCATTTCCACACGCGGCCGTTCATCCTTAACCACATACATCAACCGATGAGCAATACGCACTTTAAGCAAGCACCCATGGAGCAAATTCTCATGCCTTAGAATACCCGCCCAAAAGGCAAACTTATCACCCATCCATAATGCAAAACCACCCGTCTATATCAGCGCCCTCTGTCATCACGCAACCACTCGTGCCATGAAAAACGTCCAGCGCGCCTAACGTGATCAAGCAAATCTGCCGTCTATCCTTAACCGCCGACCCCAATCGAAGAGCAACGCGCACCTTAAGCATGCACTCACGTAGTAAATTCTCACGCCTTAGAACGCCTGTCGAAAGGCAAACCCATTGCCCATTCATAATGCAAAATCACCCATCTACAGCAGCACCCTCCAACCATTCGCGCCTTAAAAACTACACCTCAATTCACATCCTCGAACAAGCGACACGCATGACGTTTACTCACGTACAACGCCGTCCATCGTTTGCCACATACACCAATCGATGAGCAACGCGCTCCTCAACCAAGCATCCGCGAAGCCATATCCCATGCTTTAGAGCACCCGCTGACGAGCAAGCCCATCACCCGTCAATAACGTAGTCATCCGTCTATAGCAGCGCCCCTCGTCACCACGCAGCCACTCGCATCATAAAAAAATCCAGCCCGCCTATCGTGACCAAGTAAATCGCTCGAAACAAACGCCTTCAATAAGTCACACACTAAAGAATCTCAAGTTCTACGAACAACCGCCCAGAGCGCCACCTAGCCCACACCTACACAAATCTGATACACCTATCCACATGCCCTAGACACACACCCTTGCCGCAACCCTCCATAACATCCACACCTATTCCGGACTCATACCTTCTTATCCCAGGCACCTACCTATTCCGCCCTAATACACGCACCTACACACTCGAGACACACACCCACATACCCAAGACACAATCCATTAGTTCCATTGCCGGCCGCTTCAAGCGCCATTCGTTCCAATTTCCGCCACTAGGTGGCGCGCAAAATCAATCTCAATTCGTATGGAAAAAGTGCTCTAGAACTGGCAAACTACCCCTACTATCGATACACGCTGGTTGTAGCCGATTATTTCAGCAAGTGGCCCGAGATCTACCCCATTCCCAACCAGGAAGCAACTACTGTAGCCGAACAATTGGTGGTAAATTGGATCAGTAGGTACGGCGTACCTTGCGAACTACATTCGGATCAAGGCCGAAACTTTGAGTCACTAGCTTTTGGTGAAATGTGCAAGCTGCTAAGAATTCGGAAAACGAGGACAACACCGCTGCATCCCCAATCCGATGGAATAGTCGAACGTTTCAACGGCACACTCAATAAACACCTGGCCAAGATGGTTGACGAGAACCAAAGGGACTGGGACCGGCACATCCCATTATTCTTGATGGCGTATAGAGCTACCGAACATGCATGGACGGTTGAAGCCCCAGCCAAAGTCATTTTTGGAAAGACTATTCGATATAAAGTCCGGAACACCCCATGATTAACCCTAAACGATCTCGGAGTACGCAAGTGAGCTAAGGCAACGGTTGAACCAGATACATCGGACAGTGCGAAAACACCTCGAATCGGCTACTGACCGCATAAAGACCAGGTATGGTCGAAAGGGAAATTCTACTGGCTTCCAGCAAGATGACTTGGTGTGGCTATACAACCCACAACGGTGGAAGGGTAGGTCTCCGAAGTTGCAGCATAATTGGGAGCGACCATACCGAGTTACAAAGCGAATCAACGACGTCGTATATCGCATACAGGAACACCGTAAGCCGAGAGCCAAAATGAATTCTTGCCCCATATTACATCCAGGGAGACTTGACTACAAATGGCGACTCATCTTTTCGGAGTGACAAGAACAACAGTGTTACATGTCCAAATAATCCTGCGAGCTGCTGTCGCAATTATTTTCGCAACTATTAATAACATCATGATCAATAAACGAATGTACTCGAAAGCACAAGAATCGACCAAGCATGATCAATATCTGAAAGTCACGTCACTGCGGCCATTCAGAATTGATCCAATATTCCAGGTAGTTTTCGTCAGAACATTCGATTGAATGACTAGAGAGCCTATATAAAGCCGAGCTGAATGAATGGGGAAAATAGTAAAACCGCGATACTAAAAACTGCGATAAGTGTGGAGTGCGAATTAAAGGCGATATTGATTGATTGTGAAGTGATTTTAGTACTACAGACAGTTGGAATATAAATTTATAGACAAGTGAATAAAATTGTAATTATTCATAAAATAGTGAGATCAATTATTGTGCACTCTTAGTAAATAAACACTTTTAACTTAATTTAAAGGACATTGCGTTTTCACTTTCCCTGAACATTAAAATTATAGGCCGCGAACCGTAACACGCGACAATATATATAGATATACATATATATATATATATATATATATATATATATATATATATATATATATATATATACATATATATATATATATATATATATATAGATACATACATATATATATATATATATATATATATATATATATATATATATATATATATATATGTGTATATATATATATATATACATGTATATAGATATATATATATATATATATATATATATATATATATATATATATCTTCTTCCCAGCCCTACAGCCCCTTTCGGGCCTTCGCGCCCTGCAAACAGCGCCTCCAACTGTCTCGGTCCGTAGACCACCTCATCCACTTCCGAAATCCGTACAGCGATGAACTGTCTTCGTCGACCGAGTCAGACCAGCGTTTCCTCGGTTTCCCCACTAGCCGCCGGCCTTCAGTTCTCCCTACGAATACCTTCTTGGGTATCCGTTATTCGTCCATACGATTCATGTGTCAATCCCATTGCAGCTTCAGCAGTCTTACAATCCTTGAGACCTCCGGTTCGTCAAAAATTTCATACAGCTCATGGTTGTATCGAATTCGCCATTGATCCCCGTCTAGCTTCGCTCCGATTATTCGCCTCAGGACCCGTCGCTCAAACGCGTTCAATATATTTGCGGATGCTTGGGTTAGGGTCCATGTTTCACACCCATAGCATAACACAGGTCTTATCACAGATTTTTATACTTGGAGCTTTGTTTTTCTGTGTATGCAGCTGGTCTTCAAGATCGTCAATACCTTATTTGCGAGCTGTATTTCGTCTCTTTCATTGCCCGTTTTCGTTATTTTGTTGCCTAACAAATTCGCTAACATTTTCGATACTGTATTCGCGAAGTGTGATATTTTGTGTATTTGGGGTATTTTTCCTCGACTGCGTCATGAGCTTTCTTATATTTTCGTTGATTTGTAGCCCTACTAGTTTCGCTTCGCTGTCGAGTTTCAGGAAGAGTTCTTTGGGAGTTGTTAGTGGCCGTGACAGAATGTTGATGTCGTCCGCATAGGCCACTACCTGGCTCGACTTGTATAGTAATGTACCTCGCGTTTCGACAGATAGCTTCCGTATGACGTCCTCAAGAGCCAAATTGAATAGCAACGGGGCCAGCCCATCTCCCTGCTCTAGTCCGATCTTTGTGTCAAAGGCATCGGTGAGTTGGTTATTGATGCGGACTTGGGAGGTCGTCGACGTCATTGTCATTTTGGTAAGACGGACTAATTTATCTGGGATGCCAAAACCAAGCATTATTTGGTACAGTACGTTACGATCAATACTGTCGTATGCTTGCTTAAAGTCAACAAAAATTTGGTGTTCGTCCATGTTGAACTCCCAGCATATTTCAAGTACCTGCTTGACCGTGAACAATTGGTCTGTTGTTGATCTACCTGCCCTAAAACCACCTTGATACTCCCAGTAATACTGTTGGCGTATGACCCGATTTTATTTTCTGAGATTTTAGAAAATATTTTGTACGCCGTACAAAGTAGTGATATGCCTCTATAATTTTCGCACTGTATCTTGTCACCTTTTTTGTGGATAGAGAATATAATTGATTGATTCCACTCTTTCGTTATATGTTCTTGTTGCCAAATGTACTGGATGACTTTGTGAATAGCTTGATGAACACTACTGCCACCAGATTTGATGAGCTCCACTGGAATCTCATCAATGCCCGGCGCTTTATTATTATTTTGGGCTTTGATGATGGAACAAACTTCATCCAGAGTGGTTGGGGCCAATGGAAGCTCTCCGCAGACATCTATAGGCTCCGATGTTCTGGAGCTGTGCGGAGGATTAAGGAGGTGCGTGAAATATGTTGCCCATCGTTCCTTAATCTTGATTTCATCAGCGATTATATTGCCGCTGTCATCACGACAGAGCGTGGTTTTGGGCTGATAACCACGTTTCAGGCTTTCCACTACTTTGTATGCTTGTCTTGTGTTATTGCTCGCTAAACTTACATCTATACTTCTCAATTCTTCGTCATAGTATTTTCTTTTCTTAATCCTAATTATCTTACTCGCTACTCTGCCGAGATTTTCATAGTGTGCTCTCTTCGTCCTGGTTTTCCTACCTGCGTATTCTTTGTACGCCTGATTCTTTTTGTCTAACGCATTCTGGCACTCATCATTGAACCTCTTGCGCCGGGCTTGATATCCGATCGTCTGTTCTGCCACGGTTCTGATAGCCGCTTTCACTTCCATCCAGAGCTCGTTGCTCGTCTTTAACGATGCGTCTGATAAGATGGGAGCGAGCTGGTTGTCGAGGGTCTCCGTGAAATTTTCGGCCACAGACGCCGTTTGGAGCCTTTCGATGTCAAATTTTTGTAGCGGGCTGGTCTTCGCCGAATATGCCTTTGACATACGACATCGATAGTTTAATTTATTAGTATTTAATTATTGACATCGATAATAATAATTGAAAATTTAATTAATTGATCACCAGGTTATATATATATATTTATTTATTGCCAAACAAGGCATCATTTAACAAAACACAAAGATATTACAATTTATACATTAGGTTACTTAATGATCTACTGTATCCGGGAAGAGCAGGATTGTGTAATTATGGACTTGAAAAGGGACTTGAAAATGGTTGGGGAATAATGATTGCTGAATTTGTTAAATTCTATTTATTGGCGCGTTATCCGCATATATGGATGTGTTCTTGTGGTGAACATAGGAGAATTTCTGGTAACTCTAGAAGGGTTATTCAGCCGTACCTTCTCGAAAATAAATTTCACGTTAATTTTACCCCTAAGCACATAGAAAATTAGGCATGAGGACAACGCAGTTCGCCTAGAAGCTAGTGATCCCATATTCAATATTTGGAGTCGGTTATCGTAGGATGGAAGGCTATAGAAATCTCTGGGGTCATAGGGCAAAGAGTAAAAATTGTTTTTGTACCGACTCGAATCTAGTTTTATGAATGTTGTAAATTGGGTCCCAGATCAAACAAGCGTATTCGAGAATGGGACAAACAAGTGAAGTGTATAGCGATTTTGTTGCCCAAATATTCTCGAATTCTTTCGCTCTCCTTATGATGAAACCTAGCATCCTATTAGCTTTAGAGAGGGCTTCGTCATGTTGAAGATTGAACCGAAGCTGTGTGTCTAAGATTACGCCTAGATCTACTATGCTCTCAACTCTGCTCAAACTCGTGCTTTTGATTTGATAATCGTTAAGGATGATTTTTTTTTCTGGAAAAAACTTATGACATGGCATTTATCCAAATTGAGTGCAAGTTGATTATCGTTGCACCATTGGAGCAAAATATTTAATTTGGATTGAAGAAAGGAAGCGTCAATATTCGATTTTATAATGTGATATACCTTCAGATCATCGGCATAAAAAAGGTGAGGTATATCGGATAGTGCCGCTGGAAGGTCAGATATGAAGATATTGAAAAGTAATGGACTCAGATGACTACCCTGAGGAACCCCAGAGAGGACATTAATTTTCTTGGATAAGCGACCTTGAAACTTGACATATTGGATGCGGTTTTTCAAATATGAATGAATCCAGTTAAGCGGTGGGCAGTTTTTTTATCAATATTTTATGATTCACGCGGTCAAACGCCTTGCTGAAATCGGTGTATATGGCGTCGATTTGGTTACCTTTTTCCATCGCACATAGAATGTCTGACGTCAACACGACAAGGTTGGTGGTAGTAGATCTGCTTTTCCGGAAACCATGTTGCTCATCGTTGAGATAAGGTTCAATAAGAGGTAAAATTTTATCGCATACAATCTTTTCAAAAAGCTTCGGTATGGAATATAACGTAGCGATTCCCCTATAATTTTCAACAGACCGCTTTTCGCCTTTTTTACGGATTGGTATTATATAAGATGGTTTCCAATGTGAGGGGAAAACACCGCTCGAAAGCGATTTATTAAAAATGAGGAAAAGAGAGTGGGACAAATTATCTTTACAGAGGGCCAAAAAACGAGGGGGAATGAGATCGGGGCCAGGTCCTTTGTTCAAATCAAGAGCTTCGATGGCTTGACGAATTTCCCCTTCAGATATCGAAATACTATCGATCTGTGCTCTTGGTGCTATTTCAGAGGACGGAAGGTTTTGAGAGTTTCCAGGATCACAGTAGATTCCTTGGAAAAAATCAGCAAAAAACTCACAGATTTGCTCTGGAGAAGAAGAGATAGAATCATTGTATTTCATTGCTGAAGGATAACCATGTATCTTACGTTTTACGTTGACGAATTCGAAAAATTTTCTAGGATTCCCAGTGATTTCTTCACCTACAACATTTATGTAGGATTTATATGCTTCTTGAGATTTAATTTTAAACTCATTAGCGAGCTCGTCATATTTTCTCTTAAAGGGTTGTTACCATTTTTTAATATTTTATATAGCTTGTTTCTTTGGTTTCGTAAACGCCTGAGGTCACTACCCAGCCAGGGTTCAGAAACCTTGTCTTTTTTCTTAATTTTAGGTACAAACGAATCAACAGCGTCAAGAATGATTTGATAAAAGGTGGATAAGGCTTGATCCAAGTCTAATGTTGACAAAGTACCAGTCCAGTTGAAAGTTGATAGAAGGCTGTTAATATTGTTATAATCGCCATTACGAAAGTCATATACAATCTCATTATTGTAAGAAATAGGGTTTACTGAATCAGGAGTGGAAAGTTCAAATGAAAAGGCGGAGTGATGAATTGTGTTGGAAAACAGATGCTCGCTCTCATCAGTTGGATTGACCACTACTTCGTCATGTGCATTTGTGAAAATGAGGTCTAACCAATTTCCGTTTTGGTTGGGGATAGGAGCGGTTTGCTGCAAATCATTGCCATATAGGGTGCTCACTAAGTTAAAGTCATTACTGTCTAGAAGATTGACGGGAAGAAGATTACCAAGTTCATCGGTTACGAATTTAATGTTTGGCCGATTAAAGTCACCAGTTATAATGACTCTGTCTTCTTCATTAATTCCGGCAGTAATTCCAGCTATGATATCACATACAGCATTATAGATAATTTCGACAGATTCTGGAAGTAAGCATGATTTTGGAGGGGCATAGAAGACGCCAATATATACAAAAAATTTCTGCAGCTTTATTTGCACTATTTTATGCTGGAATAATGAATTTGATAGCGTCTTGACGGGCTCACTAAGGAGAGAGTTATGTACAGCAATCAATACACCACCTCCGCGTCTTTGTCCAGTACTAAGGAAAACTCTGTCGTCTCTGTAAATGGACCAATTATTGTCCAGAATCTCCTCATTTTGTGAGAGTCATTTAACCATGTTTCGGTCAGGGTAAGTATATTAAAATGGCAAGATTTTGTGTCAAGAAACAGTTGGGGCAGTTTACTACGGATACACTACAGTTGTGGTTAAACAGTTTAAGACTATGTTGAATAGACTTATGAAAGGGGACGAAAAAATTTGTGTTGGTTTTCTCTTGTCCTTTGTAGTGAAGAGATATAACTGGAACTAACAAAGGAAGCATAGGTCTCAAGATCTTTTTTCGCCTGGTCTATGGTCACATCCAACTCTTCATGATAGGAAAAATATAAGTTCCGAAGGGCGTCAAGATCGACCGGGAGGCCTCCTCTTTGAATAATGATGTTGAGACTAGTCTTCGTTTTACCTTCAATACAGGTTGTTTCCGGTGCTTTATGCATGTAGGAGAGGTAAAGGCGAACACATTCATAAATTTTGTGCTCTCTGAGCCTTGAAATGAGGTACCTTTTCTCCAGATCGTTACTTGAGACAATAGTGGTCTTAACAGTGGGTGGCAAGAGTGGATCTAGAAATGATTTGCTCTTGTTTGAAGCGGTTGATAAAGTTGGCAGTCCGGGTGAGCTCGTGGCTGGTGGTATTTGGTCTTCACCACGCACGCAATTACTGTACCTAGTTGTTGAGATGGATGTTTCAGGTATCGAGGACGGATATTTAGTCATCTCATCGACACTCGATCGCTCTTTTCCAGAAATTTTTCGTGGTTGGCCACAAATCAGTGATGTTGACTTCTGGCTCATTTAACGTATCACTATTCAATAAAATAGGAGGAGGTAAGGATGGAGGTGCGTTATAAGAGATGTTGGATGAAATTGAAGTGTTAGTTATGGAGTTAGGAATACATACCTTCTTATAATTACTTTTGTCACGGCTGGCCTTGGATTCTGTGACTCCATTACGCTCCTTCCATAATTTAAAACTCATACCGTTCCACATGTAGTTGCCGTTCTTTTTTCTGTAGTTTGTGAAGAGCCAAGAATACTGTGATGGAATGAACACTTTGAAGCTTTTCCTTCGAGTGTTCTGAGAAGATAGTTCTTCAACCTTGCAGCTATTGATGTGGAGTATGTTTTCAATATTTTTTCTGACAGCGGTTGCATTCAAATTTTTCCCCTTCGTAAAGAAGATGTTGTACGCTGCATCTGCGATTTTTACCAGAGATGTGCTAGGATTAATTATTGACTTTTGTAATCTTTTGATGCGATCCTCCCATTCTTCTTCTGTCCAGAAGGTTTCAAGCTTGTAGATGTAGTTCGAAGTTGGATCAGGTGATGATATTGAATTGGCATGATGTGTTTCCATTGAGCGCAATGTCTGGGGAGCCCATGAAGTTTTATGTTGCTGGTTCAGAAAACTGGTGCACATCTCCTCGAGCCTGCTCAATCTGGTGAGAATATGAGCAAATTTCTCTCGGTCGCCTGATTTGTCAGGCTGTGAAGATACTTTTTGAAGTTGTTCACTAAGATTTTGCTGGGCGCTCGAGACGTTACTTTCAAACAATGATGACTTCTTAAAAGTTTCATTATTCTGCGATGGTTGGATATGAGTAACTGTCTCTTTTATTGACACTATCTGATTCCCCAATAATTCTAGTGCTTTATACACTTTTTTGTTGCTATCAGACAGTTTGGCAGCTAATTCGTCGAAGCTGCTCGCCATCTCCACAAAACTCTCATCGTTAACTCTCGTCTGAGAATGCTGCCGTGAGATAAGCTGATTTTTTTCTTCATTTAAATCTTCGCTACTGCTGATCAACTCATCATACATGTTAGTTAAAGTATTTTCCAAACCTTGACAATCGGAACAAATAAAACGCATATCCATATATGGGTGGTACCAGTCCCTCGGGGCATCCATGCAAGCTCCGTGAAGTTTTCTGTTGCAAAAGGCCTTGCACGTCACAAACTTGAATGTATTATCAAAGGCGATACAGTTCGGTAAGCTACACTTAACATTCATTATGAGCAAGATTGGTTTGCAAGGTTCTAAAATTTTTAGAAGTTTATAAAAGTTTTGCAGTCACTTCGTGGTTGTAATGAACGAATTGAAATTCGTACAGATCTAACACATAGAACGCTACTTAATTTGTACTTAGCGGCCAAGGTAAATTGATTAATTGTTTAATTTTGTTATTTTTTCACTGGACTAACATTTGAAGTAATTACTTTATTTTGAATTTAAATTATAATTATCAGTTATTATTATTTTGCACACATAAAGCTATTTGTTAGTCACCACTATGTATGTCACTATATTTGTTTATTCTTCATGCACTTTGTAAGTAGGTCAAGAAATGGCTCACTAGAATTTATTGTATCACTGGCAATGTAATTATGCTAGCATTCATATGTGGTCAAGGTCAATTTATTAATTGGTATTTGTTCATTGGACTTGCACTTTTCCTTTACTGTTATTTCATAATCTATTTTAAAATTTAAAACATCGTGTACCACTAAATATTTTGCACACATTAGCACTTTTTTCGTCACCAGTTTGTAATATACATCGAAAATCTTTCAGTTCAAATTTTAAATTCTAAATCACAATTGCAACGAATTTACATTTTAAAGTCCAAATCAAATTCCAATTCGAATTCCAATTCAAATATTAAAATCTTATTCGAATATGTAAATAACCTCTTGCTCAATTCCTATTTATTAAAAGATCTCATTACACGTACGACGTGCGCCAGAACAATATTGTAAACAAAAACAAAACATCTGTTCTCTAATTTCGTTTGGCCATGCCGATGCAATTGTCTTCACGCTCAAAGACAAGTTCATTGTTGGTATCTAAAGGGTGTTAGATTACGATTGCATTGAACTTGACTTTGACTATGCGGATGCATTATCTTCGCACTCAAAGACAATGCATTGTTTATAGAAGGGTCAGTTTACAGAAAGATTTTCGCTTTATGCATTTGGATTCCCGTTTGGAGAATCCAATGGATATGAATAGGTTTATTTTTTATGAATTAGATAGAATGCACATAAGGAAATGTATAGATAGGTTTTTTATGAATAAGTTGTAATGCACATTTTTTATGCATAGTTTAGAATGCTCATCACTGATTAGTGCATTTCCGATGTGTAGATTTTTTCTGAATAGATTTACGTAAGTGAAGTTTTTTCTAATAGATTTTAAGGAATGTATGTATTGTACGGTTTTATGCGAAGCACGTTTTCCTTACCAATGCATTTTTAGCATAAGAGTTTTTTCATTATAGTTTTCTATTTAGACTATAGATTTTTAGCCTGTAAGAATTTTGTATAAATAGGCTAAGGGAAAATATAGAAAACACAGTTGTTTGATATACCTTAAACTGGCTACTCGCATTGTATATTATTTTGGAAACTGGCATTGCTGCCTAAATATAATCTGGCCTTATAGCCTTACAGTCTGGCATTCTGCCTAAACCAAGTTGGTTTGTTAATCAGGCTTATAACGCCTAGTATTCCGGCACTCGTTTGCCTCAACTACATGCGTACCTAGACGCTATATTAATCTCTAGGTAAGCCGCGTCTTTCCTTGTTGCTAAGTTTATACCTCTAACACAACAAGTTATCATATCACATTTATTTGAATGGAATCAAATATTTTAGATAAAGAATGTCTCGTCTCACGAAATCTGATATATTACAAGAATTAGAACGTGGAGGTTCAAGACCGAGTTTTTTGTGAAAAATTAATTAATTTTTAAAATGAATGACAGGAGTGATTAAAAACACGTCTACACGCAACGAGTGCTAGACGATGATAATTGTATATATATATATATATATATATATATATATATATATATATATATATATATATATATATAAACATAATATATATATATATATATATATATATATATATATAAACATAATATATATATATATATATATATATATATATATATATATATATATATATACATAATATATATATATATATATATATATATATATATATATATATATATATATATATATATATATATATATATATATATACATTATATATATATATATATATATATATATATATATGTGTATATGTATAGATATATATATATATATATATATATATATAGATGTGTGTATATATATATATATATATATATATATACATATATACATACATATATATATATATATATTTATGTATAGATATATATATATATATATATATATATATATATATATATATATATATATATATATATTTATATATATACATATATATATATACATGTGTGTTGTATTTGTAAGTCTACACAGTATATAACAAAATTTGTGCCTGGAGGTCGCAACTTTGCTTGGATTTTTGCCAAATTTTCAGAAATATTTCTGTTTTGGCCAAGGTATAGCTCCGATTTGTACCAAAATGGTACAAAGATTTGTTCAATTGTGTGATTAAGCTCACAATAATAAATCCAAAGTCGAAGAATTTGAAACAAAATGGCGGCCGCTCAAAGGTCGAAGATAGTTGAACGATAAAAAAGCACATCAGGGTCAGGTCAGAATATTAAAAATGGCGGCGAAGCAAAGCTACAATTCTTATTGGATTTTTATGAAATCTAAAACCAAGTTAGGCGTTTATGAGATGTATATTAAATGAGCCAGAATTAATTTCGATTTCTATGAACGCTGCAGATTTTAGCCGTAGTGTTTTTGCATTGCAGTAAAAAGTTATATTTTAATATACGAGTATATGATACAATGTATTCAAGAAACTGAGCTTTGAAAGGTTTGAAATGAAAAACTTTGCTACTAAAAAGGTGACATAAAAAAATTTTGAGAAAAAAAAACAAAGAAAACCGATTTCGAAATGATCTAAAAAGGATGAAATAAATTTTATGGAAGCGGTGCCAAATTAATTCCCCTATTTCGACATAAATGCTTCCAACATCTGCACCCTCACAACAGAATCGGGGAAAAAATTATATGACACCACCTCCATAAAATTTATTTCATCCTTTTTTGAGCATTTCGAAGTCGGTTTTCTTATTTTTTTCTAAAAGTTTTTCGATGAACATTTTGATATAAAATGAAAGGGATCTCTGAAAAAGGATTTCTTTCATTTCGCTGAAGAAGCAAATTGCATATGGAGGCGCTGTGCATAAGTCCGGTTTGCGTTAGTACGTCTGAAACCCTAACCACACCGCTTCGCACACCTCATCTTGATTTGATGCCTGTGTACCCGTATCCTGCGAATGCTGCTATTTTTTGTGCACACTGATAAGGGCCGCATCCATCGTTGCTGGGCGGGCAATGCAGTCTCCATCTTTAAAGTTATAATTTTCTTAAGGGGGACTTTACAATGAGAAAATGTTTTTTTTCGAGTTCTAGTGTTTGCCTTAGGAATTTAGGAAAATTCCTTCTCTTTAAAACGATTTTTTTGTCTCTTAACTATATGTGCGCCCTTTCTGTGACAGCATCTATTTTTAGCCGACTTCCAACAAAAGAAGGTTATCATTTTAACCCGTATATTAAATTTTTTGGATACTATTTTTATGTATTTCCACGCATAACCTTTGAACGAGGATAGATTCTAAAGATCTGTTTCTGACAAATGATACTACTTACTATCTATTAAGTTCCATTCGAAGGAAATGAAATTAAAGAAAAACAGTTTCAGACTTCTACCCCGGTTTTTCAGCATAACTGATCGACGCATGTAAAGATTATGATTTTAGAGAGTTCAAACAAAGGATAACATATTAGGCTAAAACGGGTCGGCACAGAATTGTAACCATTTCAAGGACTCTGTAAATATGAAAAGTAGAATATATTAGATTGAAGTCGATAAATTATACTCTTTCTTACGAAATATGCCAATTTTATGCTAATCTTCGAGGATTTGATGCAGGGCAAAGAATTTTTTAGTGATGGATGGTAAAAATGAGCAGAATCCTGATTTTCCTCAATTCACGCTACATTTCAGTCAATCTTTTCTATGGGAAATAACCAATAAATTAATTCTAAATGCAGCATAAATTCTACAATACCATATGAATTTAGAGCAATATAATAGGAGGAAATAGCATCATTGCTTTCCTCTCCCGCATTCGTCCTTCGCCTACTAATGAACTCATTTAAAGATCCTTCTTACATCCTTAGATGAAGATGTTTTACGTAGGACTTGCGAAATTCTTCCAAGCAGTAATAAAATCGAGTTAATCGCCATTTGAAAATTACTTCATTGATTTCTAGATAATATTATATATTCAACTTGTGTGTCCGGAAATTTAGAATGCGTAATTTCTATAATACTCGTAAAGGGAAATGGGAATCGAGACGTAAACAAACGACACTTTTCCTTATAGAACTGATCTGATAAAAGATAAAAATGAAAATGCATAGTTGAGTTTTCACTAAACTGTATGCCATGATTATCAGGAAGCTTTCATGAAAATTATTTACCATAATTCACTGAAAACGAAGGCAATGTGTATCGAATGAATGTGAAGGAGTGATACTCTTAGGAAGGATGCTTTTGGGTAAATTTCTTGAGTGAAATAGATATATATAGTATATATATGTATATATATATATATATATATATATATATATATATATATATATATATATATATATATATATATATATGAGTACGTGTATATATATATATATATGTATATATATATATATATATATATATATATATATATATATATATATATATATTTATATATATTTGTGCGTACATGTATATATATATATATATATATATATATATGTATATATATATATATATATATATATATATATATATATATATATATATATATATATATTTATATATATTTGTGCGTACATGTATATATATATATATATATATATATATATATATATATATATATATATACATATATATATATATATATATATATATATATATATATACACATATATATATACATATATATATATATATATATATATATATATATATATATATATATATATATATATATATATATATATATATATATATATATATATATATATATATATATATATATATTTTATATATATATATATATATATATATATATATATATATATATATATATATATATATATACATATATATATATATATATATATATATATATTATATATATATTATATATATATATATATATCTGTATCTGTATATATATATATATATATATATATATATATATATATGTATATATATATATTGTCGCGTGTTATTGGTTCGCGGCCAATAATTTTAACGTTCCGGGAAAGTGAAAACGCAATGTCTTTTAATTTAAGTTAAAAGAGTTTATTTAATTCAAGAAAATGCACAATAATCAGTTTAACACTTTCACTAATTTTAATTTTCACTATTAAAATAAAATCTAACACTTGTCCATAAATTTCTTATCGCAATTGTCGTCTAAATCACTTCACTATTACGAAACACACTTCCCACACACTTTCGCAGTTCTTATCGCGGTCGAATGAATGATTCCCCCATTCATTCAGCTCGCCTTTATATAGGGTCTCTACCTATTCACCCATTTCTCGCACGTTGGCGAATGTTCTACCGAGAAAATTAATGAATGGAGTGACGTCACTTGCAGATGTTGATCATGCTTTGTTGGGTTCTCGTGGTTTCGAGTGAATTCGTGTTCTTCATTGTTGTGAAAACAATTGCGACAGTAGCTCGCAGAATTATTTGTACATGTAACACTGCCCCCACCTCAGTTCTTTTCGCCCCGAAAAGATGTGTCGCCAGTTGTAGTCAATTCTCCCTGGGTGTAATATGGGGCAAGACGGTCCAGATGCACGATTTTCATTTTAGCTCTCGGCTTACGATGTTCCTGTATTCGGTATACGACGTCGTTGATTCGCTTTGTAACTCGGTATGGTCCCTCCCAATTATGCTGCAACTTTGGAGACCTACCCTTTCGCCGTTGCGGGTTATAAAGCCACACCAAGTCATCTTGCTGGAAGCCAGTAGAATTAGCCTTTAGATCATACCTGGTCTTCATGCGGTCAGTAGCTGATTCGAGGTGTTTTCGCACTGTCCGATGTATCTGGTTCAACCGTTGTCTTAGATCACTTGCGTACTCCGAGATCGTTTGGGGTTTCTCAGGGGGTGTTCCGAACTTTATATCGGCTGGCAAACGAATAGTCTTTCCAAAAATGACTTTGGCTGGGGCTTGGCCCGTCGACGCATGTTCAGCTGCTCTATACGCCATTAAAAATAGTGGGATATGTCGGTCCCAGTCCCTTTGGTTCTCGTCAACCATCTTGGCAAGGTGTTTATTGAGCGTGCCGTTGAAACGTTCGACCATTCCATCGGATTGGGGATGCAGCGGTGTTGTCCTCGTTTTCCGTATTCCCAGCTGCTCGCACATTTCGCTAAAAACTAGTGACTCAAAGTTTCGGCCTTGATCCGAATGTAGTTCACAAGGCACGCCGTACCTGCTGACCCAATTTAACACTAGCTGTTCGGCTACCGTAGTTGCTTCCTGGTTGGGAATGGGGTAGACCTCGGGCCACTTTCTGAAATAATCAGCTACAACCAGCGTGTATCGATTTCCCCATTCAGATTCAGGAAAGGGTCCAGCGATGTCAACAGCAATCCTTTCGAATGGCACGCCTACGTTATAGGTTTGCATTTGTCCTCTCAGTCGTCGTTTTGGGCCTTTGACGGAAGCGCAAATTGTGCATCTGCGACACCAGTCCTCTTTCCCGCAATTTCGCTAAGGTTTTGTTAACACCAAGATGGCCACCCGAGGATCCTTCATGCATTTCCTTTACCACATCGTGGATTCGGCTTTTGGGTAGTATAGTTTGCATCCTATAGGAGCTGCCATCCGCCGTTTCCCATTTCCGCTTGAGTACACCACCCTCCACCTGAAGGGAGTTCCATTGTGCCCAATAGCTTTTCAGGGTTGCGCCATGCGTTGAAACGTCCTTCCACTCAGGTCGCCCAGTCGTCTCCTTCCATACGAGCAATGGTCCGATGTCTTCATCGGCTAGCTGGGCATTTCGAATCTCCTCCGATGACCAACCTTCATCGGATTCCGCCGTTATCGGTCGCAGATCAACGGGCGGTTCCTTTTCCTCAATCCGTCGGCAATGCTTGCAGTTAGCTGGACATGGATGACGAGATAGGGCGTCAGCAATCCCATGAACTCTGCCCTTGTGAAGCAGTTGGGGCCTCACTAGGTCTGGTCGGATCGTCGATCGGGTTGCACCAGTGTCGTTTGTTAGGGTGCATTGTTCTTCATCAACTTGACCAGGAAGGCATCTGTCTGCTTCTCCACGATGTTGCCTTGGCACGGTGCTGGGGATGTCGATACTCCTAGCCAACGTTCGCCCCACGAAGTTGGCCCTTGCAGTTTGATGGGCCTCCATTCTAGGCTCCTGGCACGGTCTGGATCTCCACCACCCTGGACAATAGCTCGGTCTTCTTCCCTTCTTGCAGTCTCTTTGCAGGTGCCCTTTTTCCCCGCAATTCCAGCATCTAGGCGCACCATTCACCTGCAGCTCTCGCTCAATTCCCACGCGCTCACACCTGCAATTATCTGCCAGTACCTCGCGAACCCGGGCAGTGGTACGGGTCACATTTTTGGCTGCCTCAAAATTTAAACTATAAGCCAATGCATCCTTGACTGTTTGCTTTTTAGCTAACCGCACGGCTTGTTGCAATTCCTTGTCCTTTAAGGCGCTGATGAATGCTTCTGCTGCTACGTCATCTCGATGTTCTGGGTCGTACGCTGGGTAAGCCAAAAGTGCCAGTCGCTCAATGTTTTGTGCTAGCTGCTGCAAGGTTTCGCCAGACTTCTGCATCCGATGCCGTAGCTGTGCCCGGTAAATCTGCTTCAGATGATCGTCTCCGTAACGCATGTCCAGCGCATTCATTATAGCAACCGGGTTTGAATGCAGCTCAACGGGGATAGTCTGCAAAAGCTCGGCAGCTGGACCTCTTAGAGCAAGAATTAACGCAGTTGCTCGTTCCTGCTCATTCCAGTGATTTATCCTAGCGGCTGCTTCAAACTGGATTTTGTAAATAGTCCAGACCGTTTGCCCATCGAATATTGGTGCTTGCACATTTCTAGATGAGCTTTGCGCTGCGGTTATAATTGGGGCTGGTGAGGTGCTTACTACTGCCTTTGCTGCTTCCAATTACTTTTTCATGTTTTCCATCTCATTGTTGATTCTCTCCTCGACCTGGCTGACCTTTTCCTCGACCTGGTAAACCTTTTCCTCGACCTGGTAAACCTTTTCCTCGACCTGGTCAACCTTTTCCTCGACGCCTTTGATTTGCTTGTTGAGACTACCGAGCTCCGCTTTTATTTCGGTTGACTGTTTCTCCAGCTTCTGTGTGATGTCTGCCTTGATGTCTGCTTTGATTTCGATTGCTTGTTGGTTTAGCTTCGTTGATTGTTCATTTAACTTCGCAGCTAAACTAGATGTCTGTTCATTTAGCTGCGCTGATTGTTCATTTAACTTCGCTGTTAAATTCGATGACTGTTGTCGCTGCTCTTGCTGCATCAGCATCAACATTTGCATCAGTGCATTTTCTGGGTCCTTTGGTTTTAGTGTTTCTGCTTCCCCACCTTCTGCACCATTTTCGGCATCTGAGAGCTCACCCGAATCCAGATTCACGCCTTCCGACTCGATCGCGTCACGCAAGCGTGCAATCAGTATGGCCTTTGTACCTTGTGTGGCCAGATTCCGCTGTTCCAACTCCTCCTTGAGCTCCGATATGGTCAATTCATTAATTTTTAAGTTTAAGCTTCGTGGCATTTTTAATGTTTCTTTAAATTTTACTATTGTGCACTATAAAAATGTTCAAATTTTCACTTTCAAAATTTTTCTTTCGCACTTCTTGACACCATTGTCACGTGTTATTGGTTCGCGGCCAATAATTTTAACGTTCCGGGAAAGTGAAAACGCAATGTCTTTTAATTTAAGTTAAAAGAGTTTATTTAATTCAAGAAAATGCACAATAATCAGTTTAACACTTTCACTAATTTTAATTTTCACTATTAAAATAAAATCTAACACTTGTCCATAAATTTCTTATCGCAATTGTCGTCTAAATCACTTCACTATTACGAAACACACTTCCCACACACTTTCGCAGTTCTTATCGCGGTCGAATGAATGATTCCCCCATTCATTCAGCTCGCCTTTATATAGGGTCTCTACCTATTCACCCATTTCTCGCACGTTGGCGAATGTTCTACCGAGAAAATTAATGAATGGAGTGACGTCACTTGCAGATGTTGATCATGCTTTGTTGGGTTCTCGTGGTTTCGAGTGAATTCGTGTTCTTCATTGTTGTGAAAACAATTGCGACGTCTACGGTCAAGATACTTTATCAAAAGCTAAAGCCAAGAGGTGGTTCGCTCGCTTTCGTTCGTGGAAATTTTGATGTGAAAGATTTACATGTATGTTTATATATATATATATATATATATATATATATATATATATATGCATATATATATATATATATATATATATATATATATATATATATATATATATATATATATATATATATATGTATATATATATATATATATATATATATATATATGCATATATATATATATATATATATATATATATATATATATATATATATATCTGTATATATATATATATATATATATATATATATATATATATATATATATATATATATATATATATATATATTACGGTCAAGGTGAGAATGCATCGCAGACTTTGTGGTGTATACGGTCAAGATACTTTATCAAAAGCTACAGCCAAGAGATGGTTCGCTCGCTTTCGTTCGTGGAAATTATGATGTGAAAGATGCACCTCGGTCAGGTCGCCCAATCACTGAAAAAGACGATGAAATTTCACAAAAAACGACACATAAGCACCAATGACATTGCTAAGGAACTGAATATCCATCACCAAACCATTTTAAACCATTTACGTAAGGCAGGATACACAAAGAAGCTCGACGTTTGGGTGCCGCATGCATTAACACAAAAAAAAATTTGATCGACCGAATTTCCAAACGCCATGAAATCGAGCCAAAACATTTATGATCTGTTATTTCATTGAGATGCATCCTTCTGTTAAGTACGGTCATTAATAACTAATTAGCTTTAGCATATATATTGTACATCTTGAGGGTTTCTCTTCAGAAAAATTAGACACTGAAGAAGGGAGAACATTTACTCCCGAAATATATATATTTGTCAGTAAACAAATAAATAGCGTTGTTTTTTTTAATTATATTTTTCTTTTTGTCTATATATAATACTTAATTCAACAATTATGACATCATAATCATACTAATTTGTCGTTGGTAGACTAGTCGTGTCTCAAATCTATCTATCGGGTATTTAAAAGCAAAAACAATAGGTAAAGCACAAAACTTTATGAACAGCCGCATGCATTAAAATTCAATTCAAAATGTGAACCAATACGAGCTTATCATAGCCATTTAATATAAAACTATCTCTGTCGCTCAAAATTAGAAGTACTTGGTGGACCTGCCTTGTATGGTGGGGTAAAAATTCTAGAATACGATCTTTAGATTTGAAAACGTGTATTTGAACCCTAGTCATAGCTGTTGTTAGGACGGTTTTTTTCCGCATAAAAAATGTTACATTTTCATCTTTGTGCTTATTTCAATCAAATTTTTAGAAGCGTGATAGAAAATACTTTACTTTGTTCACTGTAGGAATATATATTCAGTGGTTTTTTATCTCCTTATCAATTCTTCTTTATTAAATCACTATTTACAAAAA
>CAXAJY010000179.1:408724-418724 GCA_963969285.1 Odontomyia ornata
TTGCAGTTTGATGGGCCTCCATTCTAGGCTCCTGGCACGGTCTGGATCTCCACCACCCTGGACAATAGCTCGGTCTTCTTCCCTTCTTGCAGTCTCTTTGCAGGTGCCCTTTTTCCCCGCAATTCCAGCATCTAGGCGCACCATTCACCTGCAGCTCTCGCTCAATTCCCACGCGCTCACACCTGCAATTATCTGCCAGTACCTCGCGAACCCGGGCAGTGGTACGGGTCACATTTTTGGCTGCCTCAAAATTTAAACTATAAGCCAATGCATCCTTGACTGTTTGCTTTTTAGCTAACCGCACGGCTTGTTGCAATTCCTTGTCCTTTAAGGCGCTGATGAATGCTTCTGCTGCTACGTCATCTCGATGTTCTGGGTCGTACGCTGGGTAAGCCAAAAGTGCCAGTCGCTCAATGTTTTGTGCTAGCTGCTGCAAGGTTTCGCCAGACTTCTGCATCCGATGCCGTAGCTGTGCCCGGTAAATCTGCTTCAGATGATCGTCTCCGTAACGCATGTCCAGCGCATTCATTATAGCAACCGGGTTTGAATGCAGCTCAACGGGGATAGTCTGCAAAAGCTCGGCAGCTGGACCTCTTAGAGCAAGAATTAACGCAGTTGCTCGTTCCTGCTCATTCCAGTGATTTATCCTAGCGGCTGCTTCAAACTGGATTTTGTAAATAGTCCAGACCGTTTGCCCATCGAATATTGGTGCTTGCACATTTCTAGATGAGCTTTGCGCTGCGGTTATAATTGGGGCTGGTGAGGTGCTTACTACTGCCTTTGCTGCTTCCAATTACTTTTTCATGTTTTCCATCTCATTGTTGATTCTCTCCTCGACCTGGCTGACCTTTTCCTCGACCTGGTAAACCTTTTCCTCGACCTGGTCAACCTTTTCCTCGACGCCTTTGATTTGCTTGTTGAGACTACCGAGCTCCGCTTTTATTTCGGTTGACTGTTTCTCCAGCTTCTGTGTGATGTCTGCCTTGATGTCTGCTTTGATTTCGATTGCTTGTTGGTTTAGCTTCGTTGATTGTTCATTTAACTTCGCAGCTAAACTAGATGTCTGTTCATTTAGCTGCGCTGATTGTTCATTTAACTTCGCTGTTAAATTCGATGACTGTTGTCGCTGCTCTTGCTGCATCAGCATCAACATTTGCATCAGTGCATTTTCTGGGTCCTTTGGTTTTAGTGTTTCTGCTTCCCCACCTTCTGCACCATTTTCGGCATCTGAGAGCTCACCCGAATCCAGATTCACGCCTTCCGACTCGATCGCGTCACGCAAGCGTGCAATCAGTATGGCCTTTGTACCTTGTGTGGCCAGATTCCGCTGTTCCAACTCCTCCTTGAGCTCCGATATGGTCAATTCATTAATTTTTAAGTTTAAGCTTCGTGGCATTTTTAATGTTTCTTTAAATTTTACTATTGTGCACTATAAAAATGTTCAAATTTTCACTTTCAAAATTTTTCTTTCGCACTTCTTGACACCATTGTCACGTGTTATTGGTTCGCGGCCAATAATTTTAACGTTCCGGGAAAGTGAAAACGCAATGTCTTTTAATTTAAGTTAAAAGAGTTTATTTAATTCAAGAAAATGCACAATAATCAGTTTAACACTTTCACTAATTTTAATTTTCACTATTAAAATAAAATCTAACACTTGTCCATAAATTTCTTATCGCAATTGTCGTCTAAATCACTTCACTATTACGAAACACACTTCCCACACACTTTCGCAGTTCTTATCGCGGTCGAATGAATGATTCCCCCATTCATTCAGCTCGCCTTTATATAGGGTCTCTACCTATTCACCCATTTCTCGCACGTTGGCGAATGTTCTACCGAGAAAATTAATGAATGGAGTGACGTCACTTGCAGATGTTGATCATGCTTTGTTGGGTTCTCGTGGTTTCGAGTGAATTCGTGTTCTTCATTGTTGTGAAAACAATTGCGACGTCTACGGTCAAGATACTTTATCAAAAGCTAAAGCCAAGAGGTGGTTCGCTCGCTTTCGTTCGTGGAAATTTTGATGTGAAAGATTTACATGTATGTTTATATATATATATATATATATATATATATATATATATATATATATATATATATATATATATATATATATGCATATATATATATATATATATATATATATATATATATATATATATATATGTATATATATATATATATATATATATATATATGCATATATATATATATATATATATATATATATATATATATATATATATATCTGTATATATATATATATATATATATATATATATATATATATATATATATATATATATATATATATATATATATATATATATATATTACGGTCAAGGTGAGAATGCATCGCAGACTTTGTGGTGTATACGGTCAAGATACTTTATCAAAAGCTACAGCCAAGAGATGGTTCGCTCGCTTTCGTTCGTGGAAATTATGATGTGAAAGATGCACCTCGGTCAGGTCGCCCAATCACTGAAAAAGACGATGAAATTTCACAAAAAACGACACATAAGCACCAATGACATTGCTAAGGAACTGAATATCCATCACCAAACCATTTTAAACCATTAACGTAAGGCAGGATACACAAAGAAGCTCGACGTTTGGGTGCCGCATGCATTAACACAAAAAAAAATTTGATCGACCGAATTTCCAAACGCCATGAAATCGAGCCAAAACATTTATGATCTGTTATTTCATTGAGATGCATCCTTCTGTTAAGTACGGTCATTAATAACTAATTAGCTTTAGCATATATATTGTACATCTTGAGGGTTTCTCTTCAGAAAAATTAGACACTGAAGAAGGGAGAACATTTACTCCCGAAATATATATATTTGTCAGTAAACAAATAAATAGCGTTGTTTTTTTTAATTATATTTTTCTTTTTGTCTATATATAATACTTAATTCAACAATTATGACATCATAATCATACTAATTTGTCGTTGGTAGACTAGTCGTGTCTCAAATCTATCTATCGGGTATTTAAAAGCAAAAACAATAGGTAAAGCACAAAACTTTATGAACAGCCGCATGCATTAAAATTCAATTCAAAATGTGAACCAATACGAGCTTATCATAGCCATTTAATATAAAACTATCTCTGTCGCTCAAAATTAGAAGTACTTGGTGGACCTGCCTTGTATGGTGGGGTAAAAATTCTAGAATACGATCTTTAGATTTGAAAACGTGTATTTGAACCCTAGTCATAGCTGTTGTTAGGACGGTTTTTTTCCGCATAAAAAATGTTACATTTTCATCTTTGTGCTTATTTCAATCAAATTTTTAGAAGCGTGATAGAAAATACTTTACTTTGTTCACTGTAGGAATATATATTCAGTGGTTTTTTATCTCCTTATCAATTCTTCTTTATTAAATCACTATTTACAAAAATCTTACTTTAAATGTTTTATTTTTTTCAATCAATCGACTAAAGGTACTTCATCGTTTTAGACACTGTGAAAAATCGATGAAACCCTCGCAGTTCTTATTCAATTAGCGTGATATTTAATGATACAAAAATAAATCCTAAATATATATCTTACCGGATAATGTTGGCCAGTATAGTTAAACTATAAACTTTCTAAATGCTCGTTGCAAAAGACACCATTTTTTTGCACTCCATAGAATTGTCTACGCAACCTTTTCTTAACACCATTCCTGTTTGAGAGCTGTTATTGGTCGCTTGCGGACTTATCAAAGAAGTTTACATTCGTACACATACATATAAGAATAAGTGATTGATTTCAAAAATCTTATTGTATACATGGAATGGCAGCTCCTTTAACAATCGCAGCCGTGAAAATCCATCTGATTCGGACAAGGCACATTTCTCAGATATTGATAATCATGTCATTAAAGTAAAAATATGCATTGTAAAAATATTGATCGAATCTTAGGATTAGAATCGACAAATTATTTCCACCATCCCATTCCTCCTCTCTTTACTGTACCCAATGGAAGTGGAGAAATGTTTAATGGTGTATTTGAAAACAAAAGAAATGAGGAAAAACACCATATAACTGCAATCAATGCTTTCTGTCTGTTTCGTAAATAAGTTTAAATTACCTCAGATGAATTGAAAATTTTTGCCTTTGCTTTCTCTTTATAAATCCCGTGTTTTCTTGCTTTTGTCAAGTTTTGCCCAATATCGTTTAGATTGATGTTATGAATATTTTTTTTATTTTGTTTTACATCTTATAAAGATTACATACGTGTTAAGGGAATTTTAACGGCGACCATATGTATTTCCCCTACCTGCAGCGGTACAAACTTGTGCAATGAGTTTTAACGGATCTGTTTCTTCATCATCATCGCTATCTAGAACTGCTTCCTCTTGATCAGGTCTTTCTAATTTTCCAGTTCATTCCAGGGCTGTAAGCTTTTCTTGACCCTTAGATGCTATGTTTAAATCGGAAAATAGGTTAGCTACTTATTGAATTTCGTCACGCCTAGTTACCTCTTTCAGTATTCTGTCGTATAATAGCCCAGTCATATTAGGTAAAAAAAAAGGGGTCAACCTCGGAATGAAAGATAATAAGCTGCAAATTGGTATGAACCTTTGTTTTGTCATTCTAAATGTTGTCTCAAAAGTCACAATCGTTATCGTGTTCCCGTCTCAAGATATTCAAGGTCAAAGGTCACAAAAATCGGTTTTTCGCGAATATCTGGCTTCCTATCGGTTAAATGAGATTTGCATTTATTATAAAAGTTGTAGGCTATAAAATTCCCTACAACTTTTGTTTAAACTTTTTTTTCATACGACCAACCGTTTTGAAGGTAGAGCGCGAAGAGTGCACATCGTACAGTCATATACGGCCTAATGCAAGGTCAAGCGTGAGTTATGGTTATCAGTACGTTATAAAGTCAATTATTTACTTGGAAATTATAATTATTAAACAATGCCTATTATTTATGTACTAACTATTAATTATTTATATTTAATTAAAGTAGAACCTAAAGAATGGGGCTGGATGCTTGAAAATGAAATCCTGGAGCCCATACGAACGTTATTACCTCCAGCACCAGCCGAACTACTAAACGTAATATTTTGCAATTGCAAAAATGGTTGTGGTTCCCGCTGTGGATGCAGAAAATCAGGGCTACAATGTTCTTTAGCTTGCGGCCAGTGCAACGGACAAGCTTGCCTCAACGCTTCACTGTATCCAAGTAATCCCGATGAAGAAAATACATATGATCCCGATATTCTGGAAGGTTTGGAGATGAACATGACAGATAATGAGGATGATGACAATGAATTCTTCTTCTTGTCGCTCAAAAATGTTCGATTCATTGTCATCATCCTCATTATCTGTCATGTTCATCTCCAAACCTTCCAGAATATCGGGATCATATGTATTTTCTTCATCGGGATTACTTGGATACAGTGAAGCGTTGAGGCAAGCTTGTCCGTTGCACTGGCCGCAAGCTAAAGAACATTGTAGCCCTGATTTTCTGCATCCACAGCGGGAACCACAACCATTTTTGCAATTGCAAAATATTACGTTTAGTAGTTCGGCTGGTGCTGGAGGTAATAACGTTCGTATGGGCTCCAGGATTTCATTTTCAAGCATCCAGCCCCATTCTTTAGGTTCTACTTTAATTAAATATAAATCATTAATAGTTAGTACATAAATAATAGGCATTGTTTAATAATTATAATTTCCAAGTAAATAATTGACTTTATAACGTACTGATAACCATAACTCACGCTTGACCTTGCATTAGGCCGTATATGACTGTACGATGTGCACTCTTCGCGCTCTACCTTCAAAACGGTTGGTCGTATGAAAAAAAAGTTTAAACAAAAGTTGTAGGGAATTTTATAGCCTACAACTTTTATAATAAATGCAAATCTCATTTAACCGATAGGAAGCCAGATATTCGCGAAAAACCGATTTTTGTGACCTTTGACCTTGAATATCTTGAGACGGGAACACGATAACGATTGTGACTTTTGAGACAACATTTAGAATGACAAAACAAAGGTTCATACCAATTTGCAGCTTATTATCTTTCATTCCGAGGTGAAAGCCCTAATATGACTGGGCTATAATCCTTGGGTTCGTTCACCTTTGTCAGGGAAATTCGCTGCTTATTCTCGAGAAGTTTCATTTGACGATCGCGGAGTTCTAGTAATTGTGGCTTCGTCAATTTTGTTACATCTTCAATGGGGCGCTCGCTCGTAGTGTTGGTAATTCACCAGGAATTCTAGTTAACTTAGGAAGAGTTATTTTATCTATTTTGGTTCACTTTGCGACGCATGCACATGCAAAACGACACCGTTCTTTACAAAACGCGCACTAAAAATTGTCACGAAATAAGTCTCCTTTCGTTTTTTCTTTGACCCACACCCGCCATGTGGCTCTGTCAACTCGAGATGGAAAGCCACATGGCAGCAAGGTGTATTAGTAGTGGTCGCCAGCGGCGTCGAATGATACATTACATAATGTCTGCATATTTTCCCTGCTGTCGTCGAACGAAGCAGGACCTCATTTCTCGGGAGGTTCCAAGAGGAGTTTTGTTCTTGTCTTACCGCAAGATTTAATCCGGCAGGTAGAAGGGCGAGTAAATCATTGCTGATCTAAAAAGAGCGTCTGACAAATGATAAACGTTGAGCAACCTTAGCATAGTTTCACTATCGTGCTGATTCGGAACTTAATCTAACTATAATATACTCAGCGTTTATGGTAAAGTGTTTTCAAATGTACGATTCAGATGGAGAGGGAAATTATAAGCATAACACATCAAGCATTCATACATAAAAGGAAATTCACATTGTCAAACAGAATTATACATGATAAACGTATATTATGCGATGATTTTGTCAACGTTCTGTGTGACCCCCTTTTGCAGTTTAAAGGCAGCTTTGCCTTGCATGTCTGATAATAATCAGTAAACATGTTCACATGTCAAAAATGTTACTGTTTCAAACATTGCTATGTAAAAATTTAACTTAAATTCCTTCACAATTTTTCGAAAAACGCAGTAACACGGTTGCGATAATTTCTTTAGTTAATGTGTATAAAAATAGTAAATGAATCGTACAATTATTGAGAACATAAATCTATCTTCGATTGATTTTGATTACAGATTTAGATGATCAAGGGATGAATATTTCTTGTTATAAGCTATTAATTTAGATCACCATCAAATTCTTATGGTTTCATTAATCTGCAACAAGCTTCCTTAATGCATTCATTTTTACAAGGTGGTTGATGAAGTTTGTCGCTTCATTTTATTCGGAATCTGAAAGTCTTCCATAGCCGACCTTAATTGGCTCTAAATGGACCCCGAACCCAAATAAAGTGCATGCAAATATTTTACATCATCGCTAAAGAAGATCCATTCAGTCGGGAATATACGCTCTGAAGGGCCCAGCACTAAATAAAGGGACAGTCCACACGGCAGGTCGGAAGCAAGAAAAATCGAAGGTTTACCATCGAAACGAAGAAAACATGATGCAAAACAAATTTTCCTTCCCGATTTCATACTAGAACTAAACATAATTGCCACAAGACTACATATATACATCCATTTCTAGAAAGTGAAAAGCAGAAGTGAAAAAGATTGAAATATAAACAACGCGTTGACAGTTAAGAAATTTATGCTATATGATTTTACAACTATTCTAGTATACAACTTTTTAGAGATAAAAACAAATTAACATAAACTATACTTTAAAAGAAAAGAAGTGACATATATTTCATTTTTGTTACTTTCCAGTTTTTAGGTCTTTGTAAAACAATTTTTTACAAAGACCTACTAGTCTCGCGACCTGTCTGTCCGTCTGTTCGTCCGTCCGCATGTCCGTGCGTCACAGCTAATTTCCTCAGAAACTATAGAAACTAGAATGCTCAAACCTTGTGAAAAGGTCAGAAGTGATGGTCTCTCAAAAGTTAAGGCCTTAACAAAAATTTAAAAAAAGAATTGGCCCTTAAAAATTTTTTTTTATCAAAGGTAGTCGAGTGGGGAATCAACTGAAAGGTCTTGATTAGATCTTTTAGAATCTGAAATAAAACAATTATTTTATGAATTAGGGGGTCCAGGCGAAGGCAAAATGTACCCAAAATTTGTGTCCCCCCCCCCCCCCCCCCTCGCGATTGGACACCTTTCAGCCGAAAAATCTGAAAATTATCACGAACGTGGGCCTTTCTGAGTACAAGAGCAACAAATACCTTAGAAATCGAAATTCGCTCAACTTTATTAATAATAGTATGATTTGTAGATTTTACATTTTTGCCCATAAAATCAAAACGGTACCTTTAAACGTCTTGAAGTTTTACAATTATATAGACTAGCATAAGATATATATGTTCACAAAATTTAATTGAGATCAAATCATAATCAAGTGAGTTATAACCAGTTCAATTATATGGAATTACAACAACAATAACACGTGTTTATGGTTGATATAGGGTTTTCCAATAAGAGGTATTATTTTAATATTAAAAGAAAAATGCCATTTTTTAATATAAATGATCGGATGTTTATTTTATTGTAAAGAAGAATATATGCCGTTTATAGCAAAGACTAACATCAGGCAAATAACCACTACGACACGCTTACAGGACCATATCCTCTTCATGAAATTTTCCATAACCAAATCGCAAAGTTGCTGCCCTATGTCCTCGATAGCCTCACGAATTTCATCTTTGATATCTTGAATCGACGCTGGGCTATTGGCGTATTCCTTCTCTATTACGTGGCTCAAAAGGAAGAAGTCGCAAGGTGTTAAATCACAAGATCTATTCAAAATAACACCTCTTATTGGAAAACCCTATATATATTTAAAATTGACTTAGGCACTTTTATTTTCTTTCAATTTTCATGAAAATTTAAGGAATAGTGTTTAACTTGAACATGTTCAATCGGCCGAGCATCCAGAAAAATCATTTAAGCTAGATCGAAATGGCGGCTAAACTGTGCTTATGAAAGAAACTGTGCATCTTTTGTATAAATTTGAACGATTTCATATCTAAGTATTGGATGAATAATTCAAGTTATCGATTTACGCCATTAGAAAACTTGTTTCTAACCCTAGGATGTTTACAAAGACCTTCTGGTAGGAGCACTCTCCTGCTTACTCAACTTGTTAAGTTTTATTATTTATAAAATAATAGTATGTATATATTTAAATAAAATTACTTAAAAGGTAAAGAAGAAAACAATAAAAAAAGAAACTAAACTAATTGCTTAAGTTAGTTAATTTTTAATAGTAATTTACAAAAAAAATAACAAAGGAAATTTGAAGTCACGGTGGAAAATGATAATGAAAAAAAAATCTATTGGAGTTGAGAAAAAACTTATCATTTTTTAAATTATTCAAAGTATACAAGCAATTTATTCGAGTTTATCTTTGTTATCTTTCTTCTTTTCTTGCGATGTTTAGTTTTTCATTTTCATTTCATGCAATTTCCCTCCCATCCAGCTTTTCTTGTTTGTAATTTTAGTTTGTAGTTTAAGTTTGCAATTTTAGTTATATTTTTTTGGAGAAGTAAGAAGTAGTAACAAAATCAATTCTTTAAGGTAAATCTGTGCAAAATTAGAAAAAATGAGATAAAATTCACTTCGTTCCGAAATATTGAATTGAAGTAAACATTTTTATATTGATAAAACATTAAAAAAAAAGAAAAAGGTAAGGAAAAAACGAATAATAATATGGATCGTTAAAGAACACACGACTTTCTTTTCCAGCGGCCCTTCTTTTTTTTCCAGCAGGAGGGAGGGTGCATGTTAGGTATGCCGTTACAAGGGTAGGGTTTTAAGAAATCCGCAGATGGCCGGTTTCGCGTCGCGTGCGGTACGCGGTACCTTTGTTTGCCTTGCCTTTTTCTTAGTGTAGCGTTCTTCGGGTTTGACTTAACGTAGTATATTTTTCGGTACCGCGTCGGTGAATTTCGGGAGCACGAAATGGAATTTAGTTTTTGTGATTGACTGGAAGAATGAAAAGAATACGGAATAAATCCGTATGTTTGGCTTGATTA
>CAXAJY010000179.1:423724-446224 GCA_963969285.1 Odontomyia ornata
TCTAATTATGCAAATCATTTGTTGGAGATGAACCATGTTTTTTGTAATGACTTTAATATTCTACACGTTGCCGAAAAAGGACAAAAATTAAATGCATTAGAAAGTCTGGAAATAAATAAAAGAAAAACGTTTGATATTTTACTAAATGACCAATTGGACTTAAATAGTTCGCCTTTATTAAATTTGAAATTCGTTTAATTAATATATGTATGGTTATTGTATGGTTATGTTATATTTATTTATTTATATATTTATTGTATCATTGACGATCGTTATAGTGATTTCTATTAAATTATTTTCCAACTGTTAAAATTGTTACTTCTATTCCTTAATATATGTATTGTAATGTACGGTTTATAATTATATATTTATTTTATCATTGCCGTTAGAGTTATTGAGTTTGTTAAATTATTTTGTGGGCAGCCAGTTTAGTAATATTAACACCTGAGGAAGACACGGTGTGTCGAAACAGTTGTAGTGTTTGAAATAAAATATAAAAAGTGAAAGTTAACTGAAAAGTGTTTTTATTACTTAAACGATGAACTTTCACCAAGTAACGGCCTCATCCATTGAACATATATATATATATATATCTATATATATATATATATATATATATATATATATATATATATATATATATATATATATATATATATATATAAATATATATATATATATATATATATATATATATATATATATATATATAAATATATATATATATATATATATATATATATATATATATATATATATATATATATATATATATATAAATATATATATATGTAGACTTAGTCGTGCCATAAGTTCTGTCACACGTATATGGGCAATTTTGTATAAATGAAAAAGAGTTTTTGACAAAGGAAAATATATTTTATTTTGGCGTACTAATGGAAGTAAAATAAGCAACAAATTATTCAAAGTGGCCGCCTTTAGCTTTTACACAGCTCTTTAATCTGTTGGGCCAGTCATTGATAGCAGTACGCACTGTTTCTAGCGGAAAATTAGCTACTGCTTCTGTCAAAGATCGCTTAAGGCTCTCGATATTTGGGTGTCGTCTCGTGCACACCATGGACTCTAACTCCGCCCACAGCTTGTAGTCCAGGGGATTCAAATCTGGGCTCCCAGAAGGCCATTCCGCAGCCCTTATAAACTCTGGAATATTGGTTTCCAACCACGCTTGTGTGGTTCGGGCTTTGTGGCTGGCGCAGAATCTTGCTGAAAAACCCAATGTCGGTTGTTGAATAGCGTGGAGTTCAGCGGCTTCACACATCCCTCCAGGATGTCCGTTTGATAATTTTTCGCTGCAGTTTTTACGCCTTTTTCGCAAAAATGAAGCTCGGTGACCCCTTCGTAGCTGAGACCCCACCATACCATGACTGATGCTGGATGACGTCCTCGCTGTACCCTAGTGGCAACTTCTCGGGCTTCTCTGGAGCTGTGGGCATACACCTTATCATTTTGGCGGTTGAAATGTTCCTCCACGTTAACGAACAAACTTTAAATGACCATCAACTGTCAACAACATTATGACGTTTATAAAACTGGCCGATATTGAAATGTCACTCATAAAATAAAGGTGTTGCCAATGTGAGAAATTATGTGACAGAACTTATGGCAGGACTATGTATATATATACATATACGCAGGTGACCGCAAAACTGTACACACAAACATATATTGTGTATATATATACATATATATATATATATATATATATATATATATATACATATATATATATATATATATATATATATATATATATATGTATATATATATATATAAAGGGTGCGTATGGTATTTGCGGACATGGATAAATGTGACTAACTTCGCGATTTTTTTTAATATTTTTTTCCTTTTCAGGTAAGAAATGGCTATAACATCACTCAAGAAATGAAGAGACATGCTGTCATCGTCGCTATATCTGCGAACCATACAGATTTAGAGATCTTTAATTTTCTTAATTGCGCCCGTTCATAAGGTTCACCGTGAATTGGAACCATCAGGAGGCGATGCAGAATCGGTTGCAAAACGCAAAAAAGTTGAACAACGTTTTGACACCGTCCGATCTGCAGAATTTTTAGAGCAAGTGCAAGCGATCATAGACGAGGATCCTTCCAAATCAATTAGGGTCCTTGCGAGTGAGCTTCATGTTTCTGAGTGCCTTATTCATATAGTTGTCCGCGAAGACCTTCGGTATGTCTTATTTTTTGTTTTTTGGTAGGGAGGTGAATGCCGTTTATTCACAGAGTGTGGGACTCCCATGCTTGCAAGAAGGCGACTGGACTACCCACTAAACATCTCCCCTGTCAACCTGAGAACCCAGCCTGGAACCGTTTGACACATTAGTTCGGGCCAGGTCTCATTTTGTTCCGCCGTGAGACGCCTTCAAGCTGGGGAATCCCTTTCCTATCGGGAGGGGAGAGATGAAGAGGAAGTGCCAGACAAGCGATCTCCCAGCCCCAGCGCCCCCGGCTGCTGTGAGTGCCTTTTATATTTTAGGACTGCCCGAGCATAATGTGCCACCTGGTTCCATTTGTCAACCGATTCGAGCATCACCGCAACTATATTATCCGGGGTGAGCTCTCCCGTCTCCCTGTAGAGTTCTCTTCGCAGCCTGACCCATTTTGTACATGCAAAAAATGTGTGACAGGCATTGTCCTCCTCTCCTGGGCAAAACCGACAATCGGGAGACCGTGACTTACCGATCTTGTGCAGGTAAGACTCAAAACACCCGTGCCCGCTCAAAAGCTGGGTCAGATAGAACTCAGCCTCACCATGCCTTCGATTTAGCCAAGGTCTCACATCCGGGATGAGACGCGCAGTCCACCGTCCCTTCGTGCAATTGACCCAAGACTGCTGCCAATCGTTGAGCGAGCACTGTCTCTCCTCGTGGACAACTGTCTCCCTCGCATCCTCATTTCAGCGCAGGCAAATAGCGTGGCGCTCTCTAGCAAGGAGGGCGACAGTTATCACGCCTTTAATAACGCTCACCGCTGGATCAGAGATTGTCGGATACGAAGATGCAATCCTCAGTGCTCCTCTTCTCTGTACCTGTGCCAATCGTTTTCGGTATACCTCCTTGCTGAGAGCGTCGCCCCATACCTCTGCTCCGTACAGTAGCACTGACCCTACAGCACTCATCAAGAGGCGTCTTCTTGACGGACTGGGTCCCCCTACGTTGGCCATAAGTCGACTCAGAGCCGATATTCCCGAAGCAGCCTTGTCAGCCGTTGCCCTGATTTGCTCAGAGAAACTCATCTTCGAGTCGATCAGCAGCCCCAGGTACTTCACCGCTGGCTTCGATTCGATTTGTATGTCTCCAATACTGATCATCCTTACTCTAGGGACTCTTTTTTTGTTAAGATGACCGCTTCGGTTTTCTCCAGTGCTAAACTGAGCCCGCGAGCAGTCATCCAATCCCTTACTCGGCGGATTAGCATTCCTAGCCTAAGTTGCGCCTGTTCAACGGTGCGTCCAGCGACCAGAGCCGCAACATCATCCGAATAGCCGACCAAGCGCGACTCATCTGGCATCTCAAGTCTCAATAGCCCCTCGTAAGATACGTTCCACAGGTCCGGACCAAGGATAGATCCCTGGGCAACACTCGATGTAATTTCCATCCTTCGTTGGCCCTGTGTCTTGTTGTAGAGCAGGCTTCGGTCCTTTAGGTAGTTCCTCAAAAGCCGCATTAGATATTCTGGAACTTGAAAAGGGTTTTCCAACGTATCCAGAATATCCACCTATCTAGCGGAGTTGAAGGCGTTCCTGACGTCGAGTCGAGTGCGACTATATGCCTCTGCTTTTTGGACAGCGTTCACCACCTCTGCAATCGCATCAATGGTAGAGCGTCCGGCTCTAAAGCCGTACTGCCGAGGAGATAGGCCCCAGCAGCACGAATCGCGTCAGTGAGTCTTCCCTTAATGAGTTTCTCTAGCACTTTCCCAGTCGTGTCTAGCATGCATAACGGGCGGTATGCAGACGGTGATTCAGGATTTCCCTTCCCCTTGCTGATCAGCACGAGCCTCGCCGCATTCCATCGTACCAGGAAAACCCCGTCCCGAAGGCAAGCGTTGAATGTGCTGAGCAGCAAGTCAGGACAATGGTGATAGACGAGCCGCAACACCTCAGCCGGAACACCGTCTGGACCTGAAGCCTTCCTCGCTTTCAATGAGAAGGCTGCCTCCTCCAGTTCCAGCTGTGTGAAGAGTGGGCACTCGACTGCTGTTTCACCATGGACAGCGTCAACACGGACGAGATGGGCGGGGAAGAGTCCCCGCATTATCACGTCCATCTTTCCCGCGTCATGTATACAAGGCTTCCGTAGGGCGCCAAGCTTCCACATAACTAGCTTGTAGCCAAGGCCCCACGGATCCTTGTTCACATTGTCCACTAGGTCTTGCCAGCAGCGAGCCTTGCTACTGTTGATCAGTTTGAAAAGGCATTTCCTGGCCAACTTACTTGCTGCGACCAAGTTGCATGCCTCGTCACGGTTTCGCGCCCGTTGAGCCTCACGCCGAAGCTTGTGACACTTCCATCGCTTTTCAGCGATTTCAGTTGGCCACCAGTACACTAGGGGCTTGCCGTGCCGGGGTTTTCGACGAGGCATAGAAGCGCAGCAAGCAGTAGTGATGATGCTCATAGTTGAGTTTACCACGTCTTGAGCTGCCAGTTCTTCCGTCCCCTCCAAAGCTCCCTGCTGCGGCTCGCCTGCTTTGAGCACCTGGACGAACCTCTTGACGTTCATCCCTCCGATGTTCCGTCCAATCGTAGAAAGCCGAGAGCACGGACGTCGGGAGACAACATCACTTATATCAAGCAGAATGCACTGCTGATCACTGGCTGAGTAGTCCTCTAATACTTTCCAATTGTGTATCCTCCGTACTAAGGACTCCGAGGCGAATGTCACGTCCGGTATGGTTCCCTCACAGCCAATACAGCGGAAAGTCGGCATGTTTCCGGAGTTTAGTACGACGAGCGCTGTCCTGGCCGCCATTTCCAGGATTCGTTTTCCCCGCGGATCCGTTTGGGGCATGCCCCATTCGATTGCTTTAGCATTGAAGTCGCCCCCCAAGGAGCACTTTGCCCTCTGCGTTTGAGACAGCGCCCTCCAGAGCATTGAGCTTGGCTTGGAAAGATGATATCGATTCGTTAAGCGTTAGGTACACACTAAAGAAGGTGGTCCCTGAGCACCGAACCCACACGAAACCATCTCCCCGTCCACAACTCTCCGCTTGGAAATCACTGTTCCGAATCCATATGGCAGCAGTACCAGTTTCTTCAGAATACCATAATGCAGGACTTTTATTATGGTGTTGCTCACTCAGCAGCAAGAAGTCGGCTTTCATGTCCCTCGCAAACTGCTCAAGCAGACTTTGGGCGGTTGAACTGCGGTGTAGGTTTAGCTGCAGGATGCGGGTCATCGAATTTCTGATTTTGCCTTGGCTAGGGCTTCCTGGAACACCCGGCATTTTCCTGATCCCAAGACGTGTCCAAAATCAGGTCTTGGATCAGCATCCTTGCAGAAAATACAGTGTGCCTCCTTCGTACACTCTTTTTTTATGTCCCATTTCACCGCATTTGAAACATAGCGAACTCCTATTGGGTCCTTTGCATTTTTTTGGAGTATAACCATAACCAAGGCATTTGAAACATTGAAGAGGCGTTGCCCTACGCCGTATCCTACAGACAACCCACCCAATTCGCACTTTGCCCTTGTTCAGGAATTGTTCGGCGTCCTTTTCGGTCAAGTCAACTATGGCCATGCGTTGTCCCCTGTTGTTTTCTGGTGTCAGTCTCGCTTTGATCCTTCTCACACTAGGGAACTCCCTTTTCATGGCCTCTTCTACCTCGGCCAGATCCGTCACGCAGTCAATGTCTCTTATTTCGATCGTTGCCATCGGTTCGAGCGGGGCTATAGGACTTTCTTTACTGCGTCGCAGAATGCTACTTTATTGCCGGCCTCTGCTCTGAATCCGACCGGTATATGGCCCGACCGCGTTGGTCGTACTACTTTAATGGTAGCGTTGATGTCGTCGGGCCTTACGTTTCCCCTGATGTCTCGCAGTACCGCCGCGTAGGATCGGCCATCTTGGGGCTTTACGAGCAGTGCCTGCTGCCGGGGTTTTCGTCGTCAGGTCCTTTTTCTAGTTAGGTGTCTGTGCGAACTTTACTTTCTGGCTTCTTTTGAAAGAGTTTCTTAGCGGCTTTCTTCGCTCCTTTTGTAAGCACTGTCTGGAACCCGTGATCTAATGCCCCACGCCCATCAACTGCTTCTTCCTTCCTTCTTTTCTCCCGATCTCCTTCGATTGGGCTAGACGCCATTCTTTTATTGATTTTTAATGGTGGAGCTCTATGCATGTGGCCCTAAGATTTCGTCCCCAGCGCCTCTTTAGCCTTCTGCTCGTCTTCGGCCCTTAACCAGCTCCTCCGATAGTGCCCTATGCCATCTAGGAGCTCCTCTAGTTCAAGGAGCCCAACCTTTGCTGCTTTGCTGATTTTTGGGGAGTCGCATGCAGATTGTATTCTTTTCAGAACATCTTCCGCTTTTCGGAATAGCCTTTCTTCTCCGTATCGCTTGGGAAAGGTTATCGCTTTTCGTTTCCGAATACAGTACTTCCGCCACATTTTCGACATTGGCGGTGCAATCACACAACGTCGCTTTATTTGTCTGGTCACTCGTTACTTTTCGTGCTGTAATCTCCTCGTTGGCTTCAGGATGTTTCTTTACTATGTCGGGATTTACGACCCTTGCATCGGTCGCTTCGGTAACGATCGCGGCAGTGACCATCGAGTTCTCGATGCTCTTTATATATTTTTCCACCAGAGAGTCTCCCGCTTTTCGTCAATAGGACGCTCTGGCGTTCGCATAATTTTTTTTGCTGCGCCCGAACGCCCCAGAAATCAGTCTGAACCAGACTGTCTGCTAATCTTCGTTTTTCGTCCGTCTTTGCTCTCATTGTATTATTCGTCGTTTTTGTCCCCCCTCGGAACCGCTTTTTCTGTTCGTGTGTGTTGTTACAGGAGCCACAGTCCAAATATTGCTCGGTTCGTGTTCCGTCGTTCCTCTCGGTCTACTGTAAATGGCAACATACATATACAAAAAGCTGCAAATTGTAATCAAAGCATCTGTGGGCGCGGCGTCGTATCATGGATTAGCAGAAGTGTGTGTGTATCCATACTCGTATTAAGTATCAAACATATACACACAAGACTTCGCAATCGAACGTACCGCCTAGCGGAAGAATTGCTTACATGCATTGCAAATCGAGCGAAAGCTTTAGCTTTGTGGTTGCACCAGTCACAGAGAGATGGCATTAATCACGTTAAACTGTTTTTGTTGTTGAACTTTGATCTTTTAAATGGTAAATTGTCTTCATTATATTAGTTGGTAAGCAATAAAGTCAGCATAATTATAGTATAAAAGAAAATTATTGAAACAAGTAAATCGGGAAGTATTTCTCCATTCGCTGGCTCTAGACGTGCGCCCGAGCTTATTCTATCTCAAGGCACTTAGCCCAGGATAAGCGAATTCAGGATACGTTCAACTGCGTACTCAAGGCATCCGTCCGAGTATAAGCGCCCCAAGGCAGTTATGCCCCGGGCCTGCAGTTGAACTAGTAATTGATTGATTTATCAATCTGACTGCGTACTCAAGGCATCAGCCCGAGTATTAGTGTCCCAAGGCTTTGTGCCCGAGGCTAGCGGTTGGTTTATAATCAATTGATTCGTTAATATAACTGCGTGCTCAAGGCGTCAGCCCGAGCAACAGTTAGAGGTTTAATTGATTGGTTTTTCAAATATGATATCAAGCAATATCATACATTTCCTTCAAATAACAAAAATAATAAAAGTAAATATAAATCGCAAAAATTGTACAAGCTCCATTAATACTCGAACTTTATATGTCTCTAATAAATTAATCGTTAAAAGAATTCAATAGCAAAGTTTGTTATTAATATTTATATAGTCAACTGAACGTGTAATTATATAACCAATCAAAGAATAAAATAAAAATTAAATCATTAAACAAAAGAACCTTTTCACTTATCTAGCTGACGAGAATGAATTAGCAGGTAAGTATTATACAGGAATATCTCTCTCTCCCCGAGAGCCTCCCAGCGCATGCCAGTACACATAGGGTGTACTGGTACTGTGCAACAGTGTAGTCGCCTTTTTGGTCCCATGGTTATCTTCGCAGAGTAGGGAAGCCATGCGAGGGTTGGCGCAAGCCCTTATGGGGACAAGTGCTCAGAGCCAGACCAGCACTAATCGGCAGTCCGACTCAACCGAACTTACACCACCAACCCAATGGTGCGAACTTCGAACGTACTCCGATGCCTGCCTAGGTTTTACCGGGACGGAGACGGTATGATTGTTGAATTGGAGCCGTTCACACACGAGTGTCACCTCGGCGCTATTGTGCAAAGCAACTAGGTCCAAACCATCATATCCGCCAGCCTAAAGCATCAATTCCAGTTCGTTGTCCAAAGCATAGTCCAGATCCAATCAGAGTCGTTACCTGTCATCCCAGGAGGGAACCTCACGGCGCCTCCCATATCCTCGGGTCCGTGGGAGTGGCGCTTTCCAAAGAATACTAGCCACCAAGAGTGCTCTTGTCGACCGGCATTCCCCCTGCGGGAACTTCCTCGGGTACGTGGGGGCGGAACTCCCCAAAGAATGCTAGCCTCCAAGAGTATTTCTGTTGACCAGCATTCCCCCTGCGGGGTGGGTATAAGTCTTACGTGATGCGCAGAGGACAGTTCATGTCATAACGAACACGGGAACAGAGAGTTCTCCGATCAAGACGTCTTTTAAACAAAACCAAACACCCTGAGGTGCCCAAAATGTTATGGTTTTTACCGACGAAAAAAATTTTGACCAAGATCAAAAGACCAATCGCAGAAATGACAGATGGCTATGTTCAAATCCTACGGAGGTTCCTGTTGTTATGCACACCAAATTTCTAGCCACTGTTATGGTTTTAGGTGTTGTCAGCAACGAAGGACATGTTATGCCACCACACTTTTTTACTCAAGGACTTCGAGTGAACTCTGGTGCATACATCGAGTTTTTGGAGACGGTAGAGAAACCCTGTATATACAATGTAAGCGGAGGCAGACCATACATTTTTCAACAAGACTCTTCTCCTTCACATAAAGCGATGGCGACACAGATTGGATGGCCGAAAATTTTCATGACCACATAACACCGAACCTATGGCTACCTAGCTCCCCAGACCTTATTCTTTTGGATTATTACGTATGGGGCGTAGTTGAGCGTGAGACCAATAAGCGTCCTCATAATACCACTTCTTCGCTGAAGACTGCTATTAACGCCGTTATGGTCAATATGAACAAGGAGCATTTGATTCGGGCATGTAATCGTTTCCGGACCCGAATCGAAGAGGTTATTGCTGCTAATGGCGATTTTATTGAATAACTTTATAGCCATATATTAATTTAACGTTGTATAAAAAACTCCTGAAATTTCATTAAATTTTGCTAAAAATACAAGCTTATTAATTTGACTCTGAAGTTGTCCTCAAATACCGTACGCACCCTGTATATATATATATATATATATATATATATATATATATATATATATATATATATATATATACATATATATATATATATATATATATATATATATATATATATATATATATATATATAAATGTATACATGTATACGAGGTGTGACAATTAAGTAATGAGATAATTTTATCGCCGCGCTTGTGGTAAACCTGTGACCTTAAAATTCACTTCCCCTTCCCCGGCTGCCTTCTCCTCTTCATTGATATATTTACCATCGCTCTAGCATTTTTAGTTCGCCAGCTGTGTCGGGTTGAGTAGACTTGTGTTGGTGATGCTCGTCACGAATATGGAGCCATGAAATTAAGCGCAACGCGTCGCGATAAAATTGGCGAAAAAACTTCGGAAACGTACGCTGAAATTGTAAAAGTGCATGGTGATAGTGCTCTTAGTCGTGCCCAGGTGTTTCAATGGCATAAAGGGTTTAAGGAGGGGCGTGAGAGCGTGGAAGACGAGGCGCGGAGTGGACTGACGCGAATGCGCAGCGTGTGAGTGCCCTAATCCATAAAGATCGGTGTTTAACAGTTCGAATGTTGGCCTCGGAACTTGGTATGAACCGTGAAACAGTCAGACAAATTTTAACCGACGATTTTGGGATTAAAAGGTTTTGCGCGAAGATGGTTCTAAAGAACCTTTCTGAGGAGCCCTCAGCTTATCCCAGTATTTGGCCTCTAAAGGGATCGCCGTGTTGCAACAGCCGCCTTATTCGCCCAATATGTCACCTTGTGACTTATTTTGTACCCTAGAACAAAATCGGTGGCCAAAGAAACCCATTTTGAGTCGATTACGGACATCCAGGCGGCCGTGACGAGGGTACTCGCGGACATTCCAGCCGAAGCGTTTCAGAAATGTTACGAAGCATGCAAAACGCGCTAGAATCGTTATACTATATAGCTGCCCAAGGCAACAACTTTGAAATCGCTGACAGAGTTGCAGAATAATTTTTAAATATACGGTTTTCATGGAATCAGTCTCATTACTTAATTGTCACCCCTCGTATATATATTGTCGCGTGTTATGGTTCGCGGTCAATAATTTTGATGTTCCGGGAAAAGTGAAACGCATTGTCTTTTAAATAAAGTTAAAAAAAGTTTATTTACTAAAAATGCACAATCATTAATTTAACTATTTCACCAATTTTACTTTTCACTTGCCTATAAATTTTGAATTCCAACGGTCCATTACTAAAATCACTTTACAATCAATCAATATCGCCTTTAATTCACGCTTCACTCTATCGCAATTTTACTATCGCGGTTTTACTATCACAGTTTTACTATCGCGGTTGTACTATCCCCCCATTCATTCAGCTCGGCTTTATATCGGGTCTCTAGTCATTCAATCCATTTCTCGTACATTGGTGAACTACCTGGAATATTCGAGCAATCCTTAATGGCCGCAGTGACGTCACCTTCAGATATTGATCATGCTTGGTGGGTTCTTGTGTTTTCGAGTACATTCGTTTATTGATCATCATGTTCTTAATAGTTGCGAAAACAATTGCGACAGTAGCTCACAGAAATAGTTGCACATGTAACACTGCCCCCATCTCAGTTCTTTTCGCCCCAACAAGATGTGTCGCCAGTTGCAGTCCATTCTCCCTGGATGTAATATGGGGCAAGACGGTCCAAGTGCACGATTTTCATTTTGGCTCTCGGCTTACGGTGTTCCTGTTTGCGATATACGACGTCGTTGATTCGCTTTGTAACTCGGTATGGTCCCTCCCAATTATGCTGCAACTTTGGAGACCTACCCTTCCGTCGTTGTGGGTTATATAGCCACATCGTCATTTTGCTGGAAGCCAGTAGAATTAGCCTTTAGATCATACCTGGTATTCATGCGGTCAGTAGCCGATTCGAGATGTTTTCGCACTGTCCGATGTATCTGGTTCAACCGTTGCCTTAGCTCACTTGCGTACTCCGTGATCGTTTGGGTTTTATCAGGGGGTGTTCCGAACTTTATATCAGCCGGCAGAGGAATAGTCTTTCCGAAAATGACTTTGGCTGGGGCTTGGCCCGTCGATGCATGTTCGGCAGCTCTGTACGCCATCAAAAATAGTGGGATGTGTCGGTCCCAGTCCCTTTGGTTCTCGTCAACCATCTTGACCGAGTGTTTATTGAGTGTGCCGTTGAAACGTTCGAATATTCCATCGGATTGGGGATGCAGTGGTGTTGTCCTCGTTTTCCGTATTCCCAGCAGCTCGCACATTTCGCCGAAAACCAGTGACTCAAAGTTTCGGCCTTCATCCGAGTGTAGTTCACTAGGAACGCCGTACCTACTGACCCAATTTAACACTAGCTGTTCGGCTTCAGTAGTTGCTTCGTGGTTGGGAATAGGGTAGACCTCGGGCCACTTGCTGAAGTAATCAGCCACAACCAGCGTGCATCGATTTCCCCATTCGAATTCAGGAAAGGGTCCTGCGATGTCAACAGCAATCCTTTCAAATGGCACGCCCACGTTGTAGCTTTGCATTTGTCCTCTCAGTCGTCGCTTTGGACCTTTGACGGAAGCGCAAATCGTTCATCTGCGACACCAGTCCTCTACGTCTTCTCGAGCGTGGAGCCAGTAGAACCTTTCCCGCAATTTCGCTAAGGTCTTGTTAACACCAAGGTGACATCCCGCGAATCCTTCTTGCATTTCCCTAACCACATCGTGGATTCGGCTTTTGGGAAGTATAGTTTGCATCCTATAGGAGCTGCAATCCGCCGCTTCCCATTTCCGCTTGAGTACGCCACCGTCCACCTGCAGGGGGTTTCATTGTGCCTAATAACTTTTCAGGGTTGCGCCATGCATTGAAACGTCCTTCAACTCAGATCGCCCAGTTGTCTGTCTCCTTCCATACGAACAATGGTCCGATGTCTTCATCGGCTAGCTGGGCGTTTCGAATCTCCTCCAATGACCAGCCTTCATCGAATTCGGTCGTTATCACTCGCAGATCAACGGTCGGCTGAACATGGATGACGAGATAGGGTGTCAGCATTTCCATGAACTCTGCCCTTGTGAAGTAGCTGGTGCCTCACTATGTCTGGTCGGATAGTCGATCGGGTTGCAACAGTGTCGCTTGTTATTGCGCAATGTTCTTCATCAACTTGGCCCGGAAAGCATAAAACTGCTTCTCCACGATGTAGTCTTGACACGATAATAGGGGTGCTGGGGACGTCGATCTTCCTAGCCAACGTCCGCCCCATGAAGTTGGCCCCTTCAGTTAGATGGGCCTCCATTCTAGGCTCCTGACACGGTCTGGATCTCCACCGTCCTGGACAATAGCTCTGTTTTCTTTGCTTCTTGCAGTCTCTTTACGGGCGCCCCTTCTCACCGCAATTCCAGCATCTAGGTGCACCATTTTCCTGCGGCTCTCGCTCATTTTCCACGCGCTCACATCTGCAAACGGCTGCCACTGCCTCGCGATCCCGGGCAGTGGTACGAGTCACATTTTTCGCTGCCTCAAAGTTCAGACTATAAGCCAATGCATCCTTAACCGTTTGCCATTGAACTAAACACACGGCTTGTTGCGGTTCCTGGTCCTTTAATGTGCTGATGAATGCTTCTGTTGCTGCGTCATCTCGATGTTCTGGGTCGTAAGCTGGGTAAGCCAAAAGCCCCAGTCGCTCAATGTCTTGGGCTAGCTGCTGTAAGGTTTCGCCAGACTTCTGCATCCGATGCCGTAGCTGTGCCCGATAAATCTGCTTCAGATGATCGCCTCCATAACGCATGTCAAGCGCATTCAATATAGCTGCCGGGTTTGAGTGTAACTCAACGGGGATAGTCTGCAAAAATCTCGGCAGCTGAGCCTCTTAGAGCAAGAATTAATGCAGTTGCTCGTTCCTGCTCATTCCAGTGATTTGTCATAGCGGCGGCTTCAAACTGGATTTTGTAAATGCTCCAGACCGTTTGCCCGTCAAATATTGGTGCTTCACATTTCTGGACAAGCTTTGCGCTGCGGTTGTCAGCGAGGCTGGTGAAGTGATTACTACTGCCTTCGCTGCTTTCAATTCCTTTTTCACTTTTTCCATCTCATGGTTGATTCTCTCCTCGACCTGGCGGATCTCATAGTTGATTCTCTCCTGAACCTCGACCTGGTAAACCTTTTCCACGACGCATTTAATTTGTTTGTTCAGACTACCGAGCTCTGCTTTTATATCGGTTGACTGGTTTTGCACTTCCTTGATTTCGATCGCATGTTGGTCCAGCATCGCAGCTAAACTGGATGACTGTTCATTTAGCTTCGCAGTTAAATTGGATGACTGTTGTCGCTGCTCTTGCTGCATCAGCATCAATATTTGCATCGTCGCATTTTCTGGTTCCTTTGATTTTGGTCTTTCTGCTTCACCACCTTCTCCGCCTTTTTCCGCATCTGAGGGCTCACCCGAATTGAGATACGCGCCTTCCGATTCAATCGCGTCACGCAAGCGTGCAATCAGTGTGGCCTTTGTACCTTGCGTAGCCAGGTTTCGCTGTTCCAATTCTTCCTTAAGTGCCGACATGGTCAATTCATTAATTTTTAGGGTTTTGTACTAAAATACAAAACCCTATTGCAATCACGACCTGTGTCCGTCTGTCCGTCCGTCCGTCTGTCCGTCTGTATGTCACAGCACTTTTTCTCCGAAACTATAGAGGCTACAGCCGTGAAACTTTGTGGAAAGGTCAGAGGTGGTGACTTCTTGAAAGTTCAAGGGTGGAAAAATTTTTCAAAGGGGTTTAAGGGGGGTCTCCCCATATAGGGAGGTGACCCCTCAAAAAAAATGTTCACCATTGGTAGTCGAGTAGGGTGTCATTAGAAAGGTCTTAACGAGATCTTTTCAAAACAAGTCTTAAAATTGCCTTATGAGTACCGAGGGGGGCAGGGGAAGGGGAAAAGTACGAACTTTTCATGAAAGGTAGCCGATATGAGTATCAACTGAAAGTTCTCTATGGGAGCTTTTCAAAACAGTTCTTAAACTGACCGTTTTTACTTCAGTGGGGGCACAGGGGGGAAATACATGAAAAATGTGTTTCCTCCCTCGCGAATGGACACCCGTGATCTAAAAAATCTGAAAAAATTATCAAGGGAGATATTTATGGGTACAACTATACCAAATACCTCAGAAGTCAAAATTCTTTCAACTTTGTTAATAATAGTATGATCCTCGAATTTCACATTTTCTCCAATAAAATCGTCTTTGACATGTTTCTTAATGTTATTTGTTGCTGGCTACCGCATTTTAAGTTGAGTACAAAACCCTTCTGACATGAGCATAGGGCTGTCTACCCAACTTGATGAGTTTAGGCTTCGTGGCATTTTTTTATTATTTCGGCTCTTTTTCAGTTTCCACATTAAATTTCACTATTGTGCACTTTAAGAATGTTTAAAAGTTTTCATCCTCGAAACTTTCTATCTCATTTCTCGACACCACTGTCGCATCTTATGGTTCGCGGCCAATAATTTTAATGTTCCGGGGAAAGTGAAAACGCACTGTCTTTTAAATTAAGTTAAAAGAGTTTATTTACTGAAAATGCACAATCATTAATTTAACTATTTTAGGAATTGTACTTTTCACTTGTCTATAAATTTTGAGTTCAAACTGTGTATTACTAAAATCACTTCACAATCAATCAAATTCGCCTTTAATTCACGCTCCACTCTATAGCAGTTTTACTATCGCGGTTTTACTATCGCGGTTGTACTACCGCGATTGTACAATCCCCCCATTCATTCAACTCGGTTTTATATAGGGCTTCTAGTCATTCAATCCATTTCTCGTACATTAGCGAACTGCCTGGAATATTCGAGCAGCTTAATGAATGGGCCGTGACGTCAGTTTCAGATGTTGATCATGCTTGACGGGTTTTCGAGCACATTTGTTTGTTGATGTTCTTCATGGTTGTGAGAACAATTGCGACAGTAGCTCGCAGAATTATTTGTACATGTAACAATATATGTATATCTATACATATATATATTTATATATATATATATATATATATATATATATATATATATATATATATATATATATAAATATACATATATATATATATATATATATATATATATATATATATATATATATATATATATGTATATATATATATATATATAAATATATATATATATATATAGATATATATATATATATATATAAATATAGAGATAGATATATATATATATATATATATATATATATATGTATATATATATATATATATATATATATATATATATATATATAAATATATATATATATATATATATATATATATATATATAGATATATATATATACATATATATATATATATATATATATATATATATATATATATATATATATATACATACATATATAGATATATATATATATATATATATATATATATATATATATATATATATATATATATATATGTATGCATGTATATATGTATATATGCCATAAGTTCTGTCACATAATTTCTCACATTGACAACACCTTTATTTTATGAGTGACATTTCAATATCGGCCAGTTTTATAAACGTCATAATGTTGTTGACAGTTGGTTTTTTTTTTTTTTTTTTTTTTTTTTTTTTTTTTTTTTTTTTGGTAGGGAGGGGAAGGCATTTATGCCCGCCGAGTCTGACAGTGTGGGACTCCCATGAAGGATACCTTTGGACTACCCACTAAACACCTCCCCTGTCAATCTGAGAACCTAGCCTGGAACCGTTTGACACATTACTTCGGGCCAGGTCTCGTTTCAGCCTTCGGCGTCTTCAAGCTGGGGAGTCCCTTTCCTAGCGGATGGGGAGGGGGGAAGAGGAATTGCCAGAAGAGCGATCCCCCAGCCCCAGCGCCTCCGGCTGCTGTGAGTCCCTTTTATATTTTAGGACTGCCCGAGCATAATGTGCCACCTGGTTCCATTTGTCAACCGATTCGAGCATCACCGCAACTATATTATCCGAGGTGAGCTCTCCCGTCTCCCTGTAGAGTTCCCTTCGCAGCCTGACCCATTTTGTACACGCAAAAAATGTGTGACAGGCATTGTCCTCCTCTCCTGGGCAAAACCGACAATCGGGAGACCGTGACTTGCCGATCTTGTGCAGGTAAGACTGAAAACACCCGTGCCCGCTCAAGAGCTGGGTCAGATAGAAGTCAGTCTCACCATGCCTTCGATTTAGCCACGGTCTCACATCCGGGATGAGGCGCGCAGTCCACCTTCCCTTCGTGCAATTCCCCCAAGACTGCTGCCAATCGTTGAGCGAGCGTTGTCTCTCCTCGCGGACAACCATCTCGACAGGTATCACGCCTGCAATCACTCTCACCGCCGAGTCGGAGACTGTTGGATACGAAGATGCAATTCTCAGTGCTCCTCTTCTCTGTACCTGTGCCAATCGTTTTCGGTATACCTCCTTACTGAGAGCGTCGCCCCATACCTCTGCCCCGTACAGTAGCACTGACCCTACAGCACTCATCAAGAGGCGTCTTCTTGATGGGCTGGGTCCCCCTACGTTGGCCATAAGTCGACTCAGGGCCGTTATTCCCGAAGCAGCCTTCTCAGCCGTTGCCCTGATTTGCTCAGAGAAACTCATCTTCGAGTCGATCAGTAGCCCCAGGTACTTCACCGATCTGTATATCTCCAATACTGATCATCCTTACTCTAGGGATTCTCTTTTTTGTCAAGATGACCACTTCGGTTTTCTCCAGTGCTAAACTGAGCCCGCGAGCAGTCATCCAGTCCCTCACTCGGCGCATTAGCATACCTAGCCTAAGTTGCGCTTGTTCAACGGTGCGTCCGGCGACCAAAGCCGCAACATCATCCGCATAGCCGACCAAGCGCGACTCATCTGGCATCTCAAGTCTCAGTAGCCCGTCGTAAGACACGTTCCACAGGTCCGGACCAAGGATAGATCCCTGGGCAACACCCGATGTAATCTCCATCCTTCGTTGGCCCTGTGTCGTGTCGTAGAGCAGGCTTCGGTCATTTAGGTAGTTCCTCAAAAGCCGCATTAGATATTCTGGAACTTGAAAGTTTTCCAGCGTATCCAGAATATCCACCCATCTAGCGGAGTTGAAGGCATTCCTGACGTCGAGTGTCACCAACAGGACGATTCGTCGCTTGGTGCGACTATATGCCTCTGCCTTTTGGACCGCGTTCACCACCTCTGCAATCGCATCAATGGCAGAACGTCCTGCTCTAAAGCCGTACTGCCGAGGAGATAGGTCCCCAGCAGCACAAATCGCGTCAGTGAGTCTTCCCTTGATGAGTTTCTCTAGCACTTTCCCAGCCGTGTCTAGCATGCATAACGGGCGGTATGCAGACGGCGATTCGGGATTTCCCTTTCCCTTGCTGACCAGCACGAGCCTCGCCACCTTTCATCGTACCGGGAAAACCCCGTCCCGTAGGCAAGCGTTGAATGTGCTGAGCAGCAAGTCAGGACAATGGTGATAGACGAGCTGCAAAACCTCAGCTGGAACACCATCTGGACCTGGAGCCTTCCTCGCTTTCAGGGAGAGGACTGCCTCCTCCAGTTCCAGCTGTGTGAAGAGTGGGCACTCGACTGCTGTTTCACCATGGACAGCGTCAACACGGACGGGATGGGCGGGGAAGAGTCCCCGCACTATCGCGTCCATCTTTTCCGCGTCATGTATACAAGGCTTCCGTGGGGCACCAAGTTTCCCCATAACCAGCTTGTAGCCAAGGCCCCACGGATCCCTATTTACATCGTCCACGAGGTCTTGCCAGCATCGGGCCTTGCTCTTGTTAATAAGCCTGCGAAGATATTTCCTGCAGGACCTGTATGCTGCTAGCCTAGTGTCTGCCTCCTCCCATGTTCGCGCCCGCTTGGCCTCTCGCCGAAGTTTGTGACACTCGCTTCTTTGTTCGGCGATCTCGTTTGACCACCAGTATACTGGAGGCTTACCGTGTCGGGGTCTCCGGCGGGGCATGGAAGACTCGCAAGCAGCTATGATGGCACTCATAGTTGAGTTCACCAAGTCCTTGGCTGTAGGCCCTCCACTCCCTGGCGGAGCTCCCAGCAACGGTGCGCCTGCCGTAAGCGCGTCAGTGAACTTCTCGACGTCCATCCTCCCAGTCCTCCATCCGAGGATTGAAGTTTGGGCATATGCACGTAGAGTGGCACCGTCGTGAATCTCAACAGCTATATACTGGTGATCACTAGCCGAGTAGTCCTCTAGTACTCGCCAGTTGTGTACTCTAGGTACCAGGGACTCCGAAGCGAGTGTCACATCGGGTATGGTTCCTACGCAACCCCAGCGGCGGAAAGTAGGGGTGTTACCAGTATTTAGGACAAAAAGCGCTGTTCTGGCCGCCATGTCCAAGATTTGCTTTCCCCTTGGGTCGGATTGTGGCATACCCCATTCGATGGCTCTAGCGTTGAAGTCTCCCCCGACCAGCATGTGGCCCTCTGTGTTCGAGACAGCGTCCTCCAGGGCATCGAGTTTGGTTCGAAAGGATCGCATTGCCTCGTTAGGCGTCAGATAAACACTGAAATATGTTATCCCTGAACACCGCACCCACACAAAACCATCCCCGCGTCCATGGCCCTGCACCTGAAGACGGGCGCTGTCTCGAACCCAGATGGCCGAGGTACCAGTTTTGTCAGGGTACCACGCTTGCGAGTCCTTGTTATGATGTTGCTCGCTCAGCAACAGGAGGTCAGCTTTCTTATCCCTCGCAAACTGCTCAAGTAGGTCCTGGGCGTTTGTGCTTCGGTGCAAATTGACCTGCAGGATACGGATAATTTGAGTATCGATTTGGCTTTAGTTAGGGCCTCCTTGAAAACCCGGCATCTCCCTGTCCCCGGCTCATGTTTGAGGTCGCCGGGTGCTAGCTTAGCATCCTTGCAAAGAATGCATTTTGCCTCGTTCGTGCACTCCTTCCTTTTGTGCCCCGTTTCACCACATTTGTAGCACAGAGATCTCCTGTCGGGTCCCCTACAGCCATACGCGGTGTGTCCGTATTCGAAGCATCTGAAGCAGCGGATAGGGATCGCTCTTCTCCGTATCCTGCAGATCACCCAACCTATCTTAATTTTGCCCTTCGCCAGGATTTGCTGGGCGTCTTTATCAGCTAGTTCGACAATAGCCATGCGTTGCCCCCTTGTGTTTTCACGTGTCAATCTTGCCTTGACTTCACTTAAGCTGGGGAACTCCCTCCTAATGGCATCCTCTACCTCAGCTTTGTCCGTGACACAGTCGAGGTCCCTGATTTCCAGGGTGGCCATTGGTTCGAGCGAGGCAACCGTTGCCGCATCTCCAAGAACCTTTTGGACCGCTTCACGGAATGCATCTTTGTTTGTGGCCTCTGGCCCGAATTCCACCAGCAAGCCACCGGTCCGGGTTGGTCGAACTGCTTTGATGGCAGTTTTGGTGTCGTCTGGCTTGACCGCTCCTTTAATTTCACGGAGGACATCTGCGTAGGTTCGGCCCTTAGTGGGTTTAATAAGCAGTGCCTCTCGCAAGGGTTTGCGCCGCGGTTTGCTTTTTGTTTTCTGCGGTATATCGGGGGGTTCTTTGTTCTTTTCGTGATTGAGCTCTTTGTCTGTTTTTTCTAGGAGTAGCTTTTTGGCCGCTTTTTTCGCTGCCTTGTTTCGCACCACATGAAACTCCTCGCCTGGAGTGTCAACTTCGTTTATGGTCTCGTCCTTCCTCCTTTTCTCACAGTCGCCTTCAATTGGGCTACCGGCCATTCTTTTGCTGCTGCTAGGACCCACTGATGCCTTGAGGGAGAGCGTGTCTTTTTGGTGCTTTTCGGTTGCAAGCCACCTCCGCCTGTAGTGCGTTATGCGGCCAAAAAGCTCCTCCAGTTCAAGAATGCCATTCTTGACACTCTTGCCTATGTTTTTCTGCACTTCGCAGGCAGTCCTCAGTTGTTTGACAATATTCCCCGCTTTCCGAGTAAGCCGCTCCTCTTCGGCGCGGTCAAGGGCGATTGTGTTATTTGGCGCCACCTCTTGGGAGAGGCCCCCGTTTCCTAACCCTTTTGCTTCCATCGCTTGGGTCGCGTTTGAATTGGCGTCGGCCAACGGCAAAACTTCTCCCTCACCCAGTCTTACACTGGCCTCCGTTGGTGTCGCAGCTTGATCCGGATTGTGTATGTCTTGCACTGGGCGCTCCGGGGTGCGCATAGTCCTTCTACTGCGCCCAAAGGCCGCAATGATGCCAGGTTGCACAACGCACTCTGCCTTCTTTCGTTCGTTAGTCCGTCTGTGGTCTGTCTCCGATGATTTACCCTGTGATGTTGACTTTGACAGTGTTTCTGGGGTTTGCTGCCTCCCCCCGCAATCGGTGACTTGTTTAATCGGTGTTCTTGCCAACAGCGGTTTTTGCCTGAAAGGGTTCTCCGTGCTAGCGTCCTGTTTGCTTGTGGTTTCATTTGTTTGCTCCATTTTATTGGGTCCCCCCTCGGAGCCGCTATCTCCGTTCGTGTGTGTAGTCGCCTTTTTGGTCCCATGGTTATCTTTGCAGAGCAGGGAGGCCATGCGAGGGTTGGCACAAGCCCTTATGGGGACAAGTGCTCAGAGCCAGACCAGCGCTAATCGGGAGTCCGTCTCAACCGAACCTACACCACCAACCCAATGGTGCGAACTTCGAACGTACTCAGAGGCCTGCCAAGGTTTTACCGGGACGGAGACGGTATGATAGTTGAATTGGAGCCGTTCACACACGAGTTTCACCTCGGCGCTACTGTGCAAAGCAACTAGGTCCAAACCATCACATCCGCCAGCCCAAAGCGTTGACAGTTGATGGTCATTTAAAGTTTCTTCGTTAACGTGTGAAGATGGAATGGGGTGTAAATGAAAACCGAATTGCAGTGATTGCACTACATAAGTGTGGAAAATCCCCGAGTGAAATTTTCAAGTTGTTGTGCCCGTTAAAAATAACGCAAAGATTTGTGTATCGTGCGATCCAGAGATATAACGAGATCCAGACTATTGAAGATCGACCTCGTTCTGGACGTCCGCGTTCTGGATTCGTCGAAATCCGCTTCGTAAACAACGAATCATGGCTTGAGAGATGAACATCTCCACCCGAAGTATGTCTCGCATCATAAAATCGCACCTCGGGATGAGTGCCTTTCGACGATCAACGGGACATTTGCTGACTGAGCAGTTGAAGCAAATTAGGAGCACCAGATCGAAAGAGCTCCTTCGGCGGTACGGCAACAATAAACATCGAGAAATTTTATTTACCGATGGAAAAATGTTTACGGTGGAGGAACATTTCAACCGCCAAAATGATAAGGTGTATGCCCACAGCTCCAGAGAAGCCCGAGAAGTTGCCACTAGGGTACAGCGAGGACATCATCCAGCATCAGTTATGGTATGGTGGGGTCTCAGCTACGAAGGGGTCACCGAGCTTCATTTTTGCGAAAAAGGCGTAAAAACTGCAGCGAAAAATTATCAAACGGACATCCTGAAGGGATGTATGAAGCCGCTGAACTCTACGCTATTCAACAACCGACATTGGGTTTTTCAGCAAGATTCTGCGCCAGCCCACAAAGCCCGAACCACACAAGCGTGGTTGGAAAACAATATTCCAGAGTTGATAAGGGCTACGGAATGGCCTTCTGGGAGCCCAGATTTGAATCCCCTGGACTTCAAACTGTGGGCGGAGTTAGAGTCCATGGTGTGCACGAGACGACACCCAAATATCGAGAGCCTTAAGCGATCTTTGACAGAAGCAGTAGCTAATTTTCCGCTAGAAACAGTGCGTACTGCTATCAATGACTGGCCCAACAGATTAAAGAGCTGTGTAAAAGCTAAAGGCGGCCACTTTGAATAATTTGTTGCTTATTTTACTTCCATTAGTACGCCAAAATAAAATATATTTTCCTTTGTCAAAAACTCTTTTTCATTTATACGAAAATTGCCCATATACGCGTGACAGAACTTATGGCACAATTAAGTATATATATACA
>CAXAJY010000179.1:451224-598473 GCA_963969285.1 Odontomyia ornata
CGGTAGAAAACAAAGTTGCTGGCGATACCCAATTTCTCAGCACTTTGCTTAACGTTTTTTTTAATGTCAAGGTAGACAAATCTATCCATTTTACCATCTATAAAATGTAAATTGCCTGCTCCAGCGCTAGACATACAGCCCCAAACCATGTCAGAGCCCCTTCCGCCTTAGTGTTTTTTCAATCAAATTTTGTGTTTGGCGTACGCCCCCCATACATCTTATCGTCCGACTCATGCAAATTAAATTTGAACAAATTTGAACAAAAGCTGAAAATATTGCAAAATATTAAAAAAAGTTGATTTTATATACGTATTCCAGGAGATTACTTTATTCCAAAAATCTGCTGCTTTTAACAGGTACTCCTTGGCAAATCGCACTGTAAAGTTTTTGCTCTTAGGGCTTATAAATGGTTTTTTTCTGGCAACTATTCCATGGTACTCATACTTGTGCAACGTGTTTCGCACAGGATTTAAGAACACATCCTTTCCAGTGCGATCCTTCAAGGCTATTTTTTATTCTTTCGCCGTTTTGAAAGGATTTTGTTGAACTTCTCTTACTATCATTCGCTCTTCTCGCTCTTTTAATATAGTGCCTTGCCCTTCTTGACTCTTATTTTCTATCCTGAATTCATCACGGAATCGCTTAATAATATATTGTACAGTTGATTTGCCTCAACCGAGCAGTTCAGCAATTTCTCGTTTTTCAGCAGGGCAATGCACCCATCCATACGGGCTCGTCTACCAAAAAATGTTTTCATGATTACGGAATCAAGTTATTACCATGGCCAGCGTTGAGCCCCGACCTGAACCCTATACAAAATTTGTGGGGAATTTCAGCGAGAAAAGTCTACGACCAGGAGAAGCCATCCATTGAAAGTGTTATTGAACTGAAGAAAAGAATAATAGAAGCGTGGAACGAGATACCAGATAGCATATTAAATAGTCTTGTTAATAGCGTTCCGAATCGATTATTAGACGTAATAAAAAATAAGGGTAAATATAAATGGTACTGTGATCGTATTGATTCCCAATGCTGCTTAATCGCATGCAATTGGCAATCCTTATAATCTTGAGGTTGATCTGACTTCAAACGTTCTTCCGTCCGCGTCAAGAGATTCCTTAATGTACAGTCTGTTCAATAAAAGCGTGTCCAGTATAATTTGGAAATAGTTTATTTACCAACAGTTTTTGACATACATATATTTACCAACAGTTTTTGACATACAAGCTATCGGAGCCATCCGAAAAAGTGATCGATATCCGCGCGACGTTAGATAAGCTTCAAATGTAGAGCAAATTTGTCGTATAGATTTACATTAAGTTGATGTGAAAAGGGTGAAATGATCCAATTAAAAAAGTTTAGCTAAAAAAAGTTTAGCTAATACATACATTGAATATATTCTGAGGTAACGCGCTTTTAGTTTAATAGTGAGTCCAATCACCACCAGCATCAATTATTGCTTGGCATCTCCGAGGCATACTTTCCACTCAATTTTCGGCGTATTCGAGGGGGAGCGCCTTCCAAATGAGTCGAATTTGTCGGGAGAGCTGCTTCAAAGTGTAAACACGTTTTCCACGGAGCTTCTGCTTGATGTAGGCCCAGACGTTTTCGATAGGATTTGCATCAGGCAATTGCGAAGGCCAATCAAGTGTCACAATGTATTTTTCCCGTTTCCATTCAGTACACAGCCAGCTCCGGTGCTTGGGATCATTATCGGTACTCCGCCATTTTACATTGTTTGCGCACAGATGTGCCCGAATGGCGACGTGTGATAACTCGAAACCTTTTTGCTTCAATTTCGCTTGTCCTTGACGTAAGGACAAGCCAGGATTGCACGAAAACAAAACCACGATTCGCTTTTCGCCCTTTTTTTAAATACCTCCATTCCCTACCACTCTCTCCATCACTCTTTCATCGTCGCACAACGCTCGTGCGATCTGCACTTAACACGTCGTCAATTCCTACGTGTGCCTCCAGGCAATGCTAAAACAGGGGTATAAGTGGCACACCAAATTCTGTGAAGTACTCCTTTCCTGCTAGTCTAGTCCGATTCGTGGAATGTTCTCAGAGATAAAATAAAATATTATACAATAATACGACGCAGTAAAAAAAACTCTTGAGTTTATAAAAACTAGCTGTCTTTAAGTATCTCGACGTTAGAGTCTAAAATGCCCTAAGATACTGCATTTTCAATCCTCCGGACTTATCATCAATCTGAATTTATTAGATGTTTCTTAAGTCTTTTCTTAAAAACCAATAATGAGTTTACGTTTTTCACTGTTTCTGGAAGATTGTTGTATATACGCAGAGCATCTTTCGTTGCATCGTTCTTTAGTCGATCAGTTCTAGCGTAAGGTATTACAAAATTGTTGGCATTTCTTGAATTATATGGATTTATTTGTGATACTTTTATAAAGATGCTTCGTTCCGATGCACTGGAAATTAGACATTTGAAGATAAACTTCGCTTTCTCCATAGTAATGATTTGACTGAAGGTGAGTGCATTGGTCCGTTGATACACTAGTCTTGTTGGAGTGAGAATCGGAAGGTTTAGAATATTTTTATAGGCTTTAGTTAGTAGTAGCTTTGACGATCGACTCCAAATGACCACCGCATAATGTAGCTTTGTTAGCACAAATGCATTTAATACAAATTTCTTTATATGCATTGGAAAACCTCCATATCTTCTCAACACTCCTATCATTGGTGGTAGTTGTCTCCTCAAATTATTCATGTGTGGCAACCATGTCAAAAGATGATCTATGGTAAGACCGAGATATTTAATTTCAAACACTCTTTGCAAGTTTTCGCCGTTAATTTTTAAGGTCAACTTCTGTTTGCGCACAGTCCTTCCTTATTCTTCTGTTTAAAAATCATGTATTTTGTCTTTGTAGTATTCAATGCTAGCTTGTTTTCGATAACCCATGAACGATTTTTATTTAGATCCTCGTTGACGATATTCTCCATGGCAACTTTATCATGTCCTGAATAAAGAAGTACAGTAACATCAGCATGCAATCCGCGTGGCTTAGTGGTTAAAGCACTAAGCCCATAAGCCGAAGGTCTCTGGTTCAAGTTTCGTTGACGTCAACAAGATTTAGTTCAAGTCATTCTTCGGACGGACTATAAGCCTGTTCAGTTATGATACGCGCTGGTTTAAAACCAGAACGTATCGCAGCTGGGTGGACGAACACACGGCCAAAGCGTGATAATGATCATATCATCTTGTGGAGTGAAGATACATTCGATCATGACAATGAGGTACTCTAACTATCTCTAAGCGAAAGCCCGAAAGGGGCTGTAGTGCTACGAAAACAAAATCATCGGCATATAATGTGTGGTGAGCTTTCAGTTTAGATATATTCAAATTATTGGTGTATAGCAAAAACAAGGTTGGTCCAAGTATGGATCCTTGAGGAACCCCCGATTTCATTGGTGCTAAATTGCTCAAGACATTATTAATTGATGATCTTTGGAATCTTCCTTCTAAATAACTTTTAAAAAGCTGTTTCGGTTTTCCTTGTATACCACACGACTCAAGTTTTTGAAGTAACAGGTCATGATCAACCGTATCAAAAGTTTTCTTCAGGTACACAAAAATTGCAATAACATAATCTCCTTTATCAAGAATTTCATTGATGTAACGTGAGACAGAAAATAACGCATCGAAAGTACTCTTGTTCTTTTGAAAGCCAAACTGCTTCGGATTTATGATGGAATTGTCCATTAAGAAAAATTTGAAACGATTATTTATAAGTTTTTCGAATATTTTACTAAAGGCTGTCAAAAGTGCAACAGGGCGGTAATTATTCGGGTCCAGATGATCTCCTCCTTTGAAAATTGGAATTATTTTTGCCAGTTTCTCTTCGTCCGGAAATTTTCCATTTCTAATATGCTCGTTTATAAAATTTGCCAGTGGTTCAGCTACATATCTCCTCTTTGACTAGAATAATTTCATGTGTGGCGATGTTGTCAATACCTGGTGCTGCATTTTTTTTTCAAATTTGTATTTAATACTTCCTTTTTAGTCGTTTGATGAATGTGAAAGATGGACTTAGGTGGGCTATTTATGATATTGAAATAGCTAGTTGAATTTTCCCTGATAATTTTTTCACCAATTGTTGAAAAAAAGTGATTTAGCGAGTTTGCTGTTCCACAAGGGGGGTGCTGCGTTGTTAGAGTCCATGCCAAAAAATTCAGCATTTGATGTCATGATCCAGGGTGACAAATTATCTTTTACTTCATTTATTATTTTCCATATTTCGTGTGAGTTGTCCGCCGCTGTTTCCAATCTTCTGGAGTAATATGAAAATTTAGCTTCTTTTATGAGATGTTTTGATTCTTTTAGGATGTTAAAGTGCTTGATCTTCAGCGTTCTTTGTGTATTTTTTAGAAGCCTTCCTTTTGTTAATACTAGCCTTAATAACTTTCTTTGTTATCCATGTATGTTTTCGACATCTGATTTTTTTTTTTCAATGGTAGAATCATGCTTGGAGTCTGTAATCATATTTTTGAGCTCCATAAGGTTTTCAGGTTTCGGTTTGTTAGCAACTGTTGAAATTTCAATTTGAAAAGATCCTTGTCTAAATATCTGAATATTTTGTGAGTATGTTTTTGCTTGTTGAGACTTTGACCATGGACGACAAGTTTAGGACACGATGATCTAACTCCGGCCAGTCTGCAAGTGTGAATTTAATGTTTTTAGCAATTTTTTTATCATTTGTTGCTATGTGATCTAGGCAGGTACTTGAAGTCGGGCGATAATTTTGTCTTTATTGACAATGACCGCTCCGTTTGCTTCCAGGGTATCCTTGTACATTCTCGATTATGGAGATTCTGCATTCAGGTCTATGTTTGTATTACTGTGCAGAAGTCCTGCGCATTAAGACGATTATAGTAAGTACCGATTTTTAGCTTTTTACCTGCGCAGATTATTTCAATTATTATTATATTATATATATCAGATGTTACTCTCTTTGTCACAAAATTAATTGTATTATTTTTAATATAAATTGCTCCTCTTCCGGGCCTGCAGGAGAAAACGGAGCTATATCCCGAAATATTGTAATACTTTGCTTCTTCAGGAAAGATCCATACTACGTTTAGTAGAATCAGATCCGTTTCAGGATTTTGCAACAAATAAATTTGAATATCACTCAGCTTGTGTCGTAGGCTTCTTATATTGGCATAAAAGATAGTTCATTTGTCGCTTGATTGAATTTTGGGATTAACAATCATCATCAAAATTGTAGTCAGTACTCCTCCTAGCAATTACAATCCTTCTTCGATACTCTGGGCACTCCCACGAGTCTGCTCTGTGTGAGTGATCAGTATTCTTATTATTACCCATACAATTGTAACACTTCTCATGTGTGCTTTTGTATTCCTAAGCTCATGCTTTCCTCCACATTTCACACAGATTTGTTCTCCTTCACATTTCGACATCTTATGGATATATTTTTGGCACTTAAAGCATCTCGTAATATTAAAGTCTTCCTTCACAAAATATGATCCATAATCAATGTTGACGTATTTGTTAGCTAATCTTTTATACATGCTTCCATTTACCTTAATAATGTGTAACCATTTTTCGTTTTTTGCCTGTCTGGCATGAATGAGTTCCATTTTTTCTCTATTCCCAACATCAGGGTTTAGCGCTTGTATTTCGTTTTGTATTCCTCATTTGTAAATTGATTATCCAGCCCATTTATAACCAGTCTGGGCCGACCCATTTTTGTCTCGGCAATGTCGTACTCATCCTGCATGTTATCCATGGTTACTCGGTATAGCTAAGACGCGTTGGCATTGATCGTTGTTTTAATTACCACCCCACCATTGCGAATAGGCCGTAGCAGTTGAAGAGGAATCTTGCAATTTGACGGTCTTATCCTAGACTTAAAATCGGCAAGCGTTTTATCTGATGATGTATGCTTTTTTGGCTTAATTATGAACCCTTTCTGGCACATGACATCTGAGCGGTGCTCAGTTTGAGGCGTCGTATAGTTTTCTATCACCTGTGCATAAGTTGGTTTGTGCGTAGCTGCCGGCTTATCAATTAAAGAACTGACATTCGTCTTTAATTCTTTAATATTACTTTCCAAATCATTCATTAACAGAAAAAGTTATTCCTGCTTGAATTTTTGATGCAACAGCTTACACGTGGGGCACATCCATATAACATCATCTAATATCTCCTTGATGGACTTGAATCTCTCTACCAACATCTTTATACATTTCAAGTGAAACCACTTGAAACACATCCCATCACAGCCTATCGCTGAGTGAGCATCTTTTGCACGTTTCCTACATTTTCCACATTTCTCCTTCGAAGTTTTTTGCGGCCATTACAGGATTTAAATTTATATATACTCGTATTTCGTCGGTTGCACTTATTTCTTCTCTCCAATTCCACTTCATGAATGATCTTTAAATTTTCTTTTTATTAATTTTTAAAATAAACAAAAAAATTTACAATAATTAACAAACTTTCACGCTACTACACGAGAATCCCTCTCCTCGTACTACACGAGAATCTCTCCTCTCGTAGAGTAATATAAATGATAGAAAATAAAAAACAACCGTTAATTTATTGATCGAGCAAAAATGTAAAAAAAGCCTGCACTTAGATCTAACTACTTATCCTTAACTGCAGCTCCCTTCACACTTCGATTCACAAATCGCAATTTAATTCAAGCAATAACCACTTCGAACAATTTCACTTCACGAGCGATTTTTCTTTGTGCAGTTTGATTACGAGTATATGTCAGAAAAAACTTCACTTTTCCTACCGAACCACGATTTGGAAGGTCATCGACGGTTTTTGACTCTTTAAGTCGTTGAACCCACTTCTTGACAAACTATACAGACTTTTTAATGTATTTAGCCGCCACTACATATTTCATTTTTGGTCCTTTGGGGTGTGTGCAAAGGAAAACGGCCTCGAAGCGCTTTGCGTAAATGGCACTCATCGCGATTTTAGTGTTTTCCCGACGGAAGATTGACTTCGACTCAAATTTTTTTTCAAAATGCCAAAGACAGAGGTTCTCTCTACCGATCAAAAAAAAAATTGAATTCGATATCACTTACCGATCGCAAGCTATGCTGGACACGCTCTTACTTAACAGATTGTATGCAGCATAATCTCTTCGCATCGAATTGACTCCTCGACAATTTTAGTGTTTGAGTTGGTGTGCACGTCTTCCTTTGCAGGCATCAGTATGTTCATTTTTTCCACTAAGTTGTCTGCCAACAGTTAAACTAGCCCCGCACGGGGAATGCCGGTCGACAAGAGCACTCTTGGAGGCTAGCATTCTTTGGGGAGTTCCGGCCCCCACGTACCCGAGGAAATTACGGCAGGGGGAATGCCGGTCGACAAGAGCACTCTTGGAGGATAGTATTCTTTGGGGAGCGCCGCCCCCACGGACCCAGGATATGGGGGGGCGCCGTGAGGTTACCTCCTGGGATGACAGGTAACGACTCTGATTGGATCTGGACTACGCTTTGGACAACGAACTGGAATTGACGCTTTGGGCTGGCGGATTTGATGGTTTGGACCTAGTTGCTGTGCATAGTAGCGCCGAGGTGACACTCGTGTGTGAACGGCTCCAATTCAACTATCATACCGTCTCCGTCCCGGTAAAACCTTGGCAAGCCTCGGAGTACGTTCAAAGTTCGCACCATTGGGTTGGTGGTGTAGGTTCGGTAGATACGGACTCCCGATCAGCGTTGGTCTGGCTCTGAGCACTTGTCCCCATAAGGGCTTGTACCAACCCGCGCATGGCCTCCCTGCTCTGCAAAGATGACCATGGGACCAAAAAGGCGACTACACACACGAACGGAGATAGCGGCTCTGAGGGGGGACCCAACAAAACTGGAGCAAACAAAATCAAAAAACCAAAAACATCCAAAAAAAGATACAAAAAATAATAACAACGACGGCGCAACCAGCGGTCGCAGCCACGATGTTAACAGTACATCGAAAGCGGTACTGACCACGACAAAAACGAAGAATAACACAATGACAGTGAAGGCAGACGAAAAACGGAGAATAGCAGACAGACTGGTTCAGACTGAGATTCCTGCGGCGTTCGGGCGAAGCAAAAAAATGATGCGAACAGCAGAGTGTTCTATTAAGGAAAAGCGGGAAACTCTGCAGGACGCTTCAGGCGTTCGAGCGGTGGAAGATAATATAAAGAGCACCAAAAATTCGATTGTCACTGCTGCGATCGTTACCGAAGCGACCGATGCAAGGGTCCCAAATCCCAACATTGCAACGAAAAATTCAGAAGCCAACGAGGAGATTACGGCACGAAAAGCAACGAGTGACCAGACATCGCGTGATTGCACCGCCATCGTCGAAAATGTGGCGGAAGTACTGCACTCGGAAACGGAACGCGATAACCTCTCCCAAGGATGGTTGCAAGGGACAATTGCGGCCCAGCGATACGAAGAAGAAAAGCTACTCCGAAAAGCGGGAGATGTTCTGAAAAGAATACAATCTGCATGCGACTCCCCAAAAATCAGCAAAGCAGCAAAGGTTGGGCTCCTTGAACTAGAGGTGCTCCTAGATCGTATAGGGCACTATCAGGGGAGCTGGTTAAGGGCCGAATACAAACAGAAGGTTAAAAAGGCTCTTGGGGCGAAATCTAAAGGTGACATGCAGATAGCTCCACCATTAAAAGTCAATAAAAGAATGGCGTCTAGCCCAATCGAAGGAGATCGGGAGAAAAGAAGAAAAGAAGAGGCACTTGATGGGCGTGGAGCACCAGATCACGGGTTCCACACAGTGCTTACAAAAGGAGTGAAGAAAGCCGCTAACAAACTCCATCAAAAAGTTCCAGAAAGTAAAGTTCCAACGGACGCCCAAGAAGAAAAAAGACCCGATGCAAAACAGGAGAGAAAGAAGCCCCGACGAAGACCCCGGCAGCAGGCACTGCTCGTAAAACCCCAAGATGGCCGGTCCTACGCGGAGGTGCTGCGGGACATCAGGGGAAACGTAAGGCCCGAAGATACCAACACTACCATTAAAGTAGTACGACCAACGCGGTCGGGCCGCATACAGGTCGAATTCGGAGAAGAGGCCGGCAATAAGGAAGCATTCTGCGACGCAGTAAAGAAAGTCCTCAGCAAACGTGCAACTATAGCCTCGCTCGAACCGATAGCAACGATCGAAATAAGAGACATAGACTGCGTGACGAATCTGGCCGAGGTAGAAGAGGCCATCAAAAGGGAGTTCCCTAGTGTGAGAAGGATCAAAGCGAGATTGACACCAGACCGAAAAGGACGCCGAACAATTCCTGAACAAGGGCAAAGTACGAATCGGGTGGGTTGTCTGTAGGATACGGCGAAGAGCAACGCCTCTTCAATGTTTCAAATACCTTGGCCATGGTCACACCACACAAGTATGCAATGGACCCGATAGGAGTTCCCTATGTTTCAAATGCGGTGAAATGGGACATAAAAGAAAAGAGTGTACGAAGGAGGCACACTGTATTCTTTGCAAGGATGCTGATCCAAAACCTGATTTTGGACACGTCTTGGGATCAGGAAAATGCCGGGTGTTCCAGGAAGCCCTAGCCAAGGCCAAATCAGAGCTTCGATGACCCGCATCCTGCAGCTAAACCTACACCGCAGTTCAACCGCCCAAAATCTGCTTGATCAGTTTGCGAGGGACATGAAAGCCAGGCCGACTTCTTGCTGCTGAGTGAGCAACACCATGATAAAAGTTCTGCATTATGGTATTCTGACGAAACTGGTACTGCTGCCATCTGGATTCGGAGCAGTGATTTTCAAGCGGAGAGTTGTGGACGAGGGGATGGTTTCGTGTGGGTTCGGTGCTCAAGGACCACCTTCTTTAGTGTGTAACTAACGCCGAACGAATCGATAACATCTTTCCAAGCCAAGCTTAATGCTCTGGAGGGCGCTGTCTCGAACGCAGAGGGCAAAGTGCTCGTTGGGGGCGACTTCAATGCTAAAGCAATCGAATGGGGCATGCCTCAAACGGATCCGCGGGGAAAACGAATCCTGGAAATGGCGGTCAGGACAGCGCTCGTCGTACTTAACTCCGGAAATACGCCGACTTTCCGCCGTATTGGCTGTGAGGGAACCATACCACACGTGACATTCGCCTCGGAGTCCTGAGTACGGAGGATTGTAATGATCACCCATAATTTAAAAACATTCATTCTCACATAATCTAAAACAGTCATTCAATTATAATTAATCTAAAACATTCATTCAAATTATAATATTAGATTCAAAAACATTCATTCAATTATTAGAAACATTCATTCAATATCAAATGCACTATATCCAAATTACATACAAATTAACGTACATACAATTATACGTGAACATACAAACATTTAAAATATTGCTTACCAATAAGTCAATAAGTGGAACGTACTTGAAATATTTAAATCTCAAGAGTCAGCACTCAACGATTTCGCTTTCACTTTCTTCCATTCCGAAAAGTAAACAAAAACATTGCCATGCATTCTTGGGTCATCGAACATGCACTTGGAAGAATGTATGACCCACAGAAAAAGATTACGTAACATATGCATTTGTGTGGTTATGGAATAACAAATGCATATGATGAATTTATGAGGTGTTAATCGATTTGTGGGTCACAAGACCACACAAATCTGGGTGCTGGCTAATGAGGTTAGTACGTAATAAATTAAGTATTTTATGTTTGAGAAATTGGATAAATAGTGGAAGAAATTATAGAATCGGGATCAGAAGGTTCTGACTCGTTCCCTAATAAAGATTCGGCCATCGGTAAAACTTTGGCTGGCATTACTATAACACGGAGAAGAACACTCTTTTGATCAAAGTACTTTGGCTGGATTATTCGGCCAAACTCAGGTATAACTTGCTGCATAGAAGCTTTGCTTTGGTGCATTGTCTAATTTGGCCAGATCTCATCAGGCTAGACGATACTTAGGTAATTCACTTTTATATTTCTTTCTAAAACTCAAATTTTAATTCAACATGGCGATCCTGCAAACTATAGGACAATTATGGAGGCTTTATGTGACTCAGCTGAGATGGAGGTGCTGAATAGGAGATTCGAAGAGTTATTGGCCCGAGCAGAGGAAGAACTTCACAGGAATCGAGAAGAATATCGGCCAGAGGCGAGTGCGATTGTTGAAGCACCTGCATACACTCCAGCACCGATTAAGGAGTTAGGTCCAAAAAGGCTGACTGTGGAGGAGTACTTGAAAAGGCAGAAGCGACCAATACCTGCGGTTGTAACTGAACGCAAGCAGAACAAAAGGAAACATCGGGCAGGACGTAAAGCGAGAATACGAGGTGAAAGGAAAGAGTTGCATCGTTTAATAGCAATTTCCGAAGGAGAAGTGCAGAGAAGCCTATTTAAGAAATTGAACTTGCTGAGCCAAAAGAAAAATGGGAAATAAGTGCTCGACTACAAACGTGAACGAATCGTTCATCGTAGAGTTTAAACAAAGTATTGTTACCTCCTTAATTTTTTTTATAGTATTAACAGTTTTGTATGTACGAGTATACCACATCAAAAATAGGAAATATGTAAAAAGTAGGTTAAATAGAAACATAAATGTTTAAATTGCGTAAATGTTCAAGTTTTTTCTTTTTGGTACTAAATGCAGAGGTTAGAAGAGATTGTAAGTGAACTGAATCAACTTTTGGCAAACATTAGAAAGAGTAGAAATCGTCCTTACACAGACGAGACAATAAATTTAAAATTGTTGCATATAGAAAATTTGAAAGAGGAAGCAAGGCTATTATTTAGGAATGAGAAGGAAGATAAAACTTTAGAGCTGAAAGAAGATCTTGTGAAGTTATTATCTTTGTTGTCAGAGAGTCTCGATTGTATGAGAAGACAAAATCTAGCAAGAATGGCAGAATTCAATTTGGAATCTTGCATGAAAACAATTCCTGTTTTTGAAGGATGTTTTAAATCCCTTCAGCAATTTTTAAAATTAGTAGAAATATTTCATAAGTCGTTGTCTACATCAGGGAAGGAAGCTTTAATTGATTTCGTGTATAATATAAAATTATCAAGTACGGTGCAGACGGCAATAGCGAGTTCAGGAATTCCCAAGACTTTTCAAGAGTTGGCCACAATATTAAACGCAAAATATAAGAGCCCAAATACTATACCCCAATTGCATACCACGTTAAGTGGATTTACCCAGCGAAAACTGAGTGTTTCCGCCTATAAGGATAAGATTTCGGAGTTGGTAGATGAACTAAGTGGTCTGCAAATATCCGATCTTGGTCCAGATGTTACCCAAGAACAGAGGGATTTGATTGTAAAAATAAATGACACTTATGCGTTGACGGTGTTCAAAAGAGGTTTAAATGACCAGTTGAGGAGCACTATCTTTTCGGCGAGACCGACAAGTTTCTCTGATGCTACAAATATAGCTCTTGAGGTAGAAAAGACTGAATCAAGTCAAATGAATAGTGTATTTTATTATAAGAAAAACAGGAATTATAATAACCAAGGCGATAAGAAGGGAAACAAGAGTTATAAAGATAGAAATAACGATAATAGAAATGATAATAGAAATGGTAATAGGAGTAATTATAGGAAGCGTAATTATAACAGTAATAACGATAGAAATAGCAATGGTGATAGCAACAGTAGCAATAGTGGTAACTATGGTAGAAACAATTATAGAAGAAGAGATGACAATAGGAATAATTCCGGTCAGAACAATACGTATAATAGGGGTAATAATACCAATAACAGAGGTAATAGATGTAATAGTAATAGAGATAGGAATAATATCAACGTTGTACAGGAACAGGAAAACTTGTTGGACTCCGGAACGGAGTAAAAATTCCTTCCGGACAAAAAGTCTATAAAATTTCGGATAATTGTGCAAACTACATTCGTGTGTTTTGCGAAAATGCGTCTAAGGAATTGAGATTTTTGATAGACACAGGAGCAGACGTTTCCTTGTGTAAATGTGAGAAGATTAATAGCAACGAATTATTTTGGTCGGATGATAAGTGTAAGTTAACGGGGATTACAAGTGAGACAATTACATCTTACGGATCAATAGATCTTGAGATGAATTTGAATGATGATGATATCATGCATGGAAAATTTTATATAGTGGGTAAAAAATTTCCTATCAATACAGATGGGATAATAGGTAGAGATTTGTTAGAAAAGTTCTTGTGCAAAATAGATTATGAAACCTACACAATATCTTTTCTAGTGAATGATAAAGCAGTTATACTACCTATGCAATACAAGCAGAGTAAAATTGGACAGATTAGGGTACCTGCCAGAACCGAAGCTATTTTCCCGATTAACTTGGAAATTAAAGAAGACATGATAATCCTGAATAAGGAAATAATGGAAGGTATATTTGTAGGGAATATCATTATACCATCCAAAGGGATCAAGAATATAAAAATTTTGAATTCAAGGGATTCGGAAGTCACAATCGATGGTATTGAAAATATTATCGATACAATGCCCTTACTTGGTTTTGAAGTTAAGGCATTCAAAGAATGCAAGAGTACTGATACTACACGTCTTAGTACACTTCTTAATTCTATCAATATATCTTCATACGATCCTAAAGCTAGGGATAGTCTTCTGGGGATAATAAAAGAATATCAGGATGTTTTCCACTTAAGCGATGAGAAGCTGAGTGTTAACAATTTTTATACTCAAAGTATAAATGTTACCGATAATATACCGGTATACACTAAGAATTATCGACTTCCTAATTCTCAGTGTGATGAAATAAAGAAGCAAGTCCAAGATCTCTTGAAAAATGAGATAATTGAGCCATCCGTAAGCCCATATAACTCACCGTTACTTTTGGTACCGAAGAAAAGTGATGGTACTGAGAAGAAATGGCGTTTGGTTGTGGATTTTCGAAGGCTGAATACTAAGGTGGTCAACGATAAATTCTCTTTATCTAGACTAGATGATGTCTTAGATAAACTGGGCAGGGCTAAATACTTTTCGACTCTGGACATGACTAGTTCATTCCATCAAATAGGATTAGAGAAAGAGTCAAGGCCATTGACAGCATTTTTTGACAATCATGGTCACTATCAGTTCAAGAGATTACCTTTCGGTTTAAAACTCTCTTCGAAAAGTTTTCAAAGGATGCTCACGATTGCTGACTTGATTTCGAAGCTTTTCTTTATGTCGATGACATAATTGTTTTCGGATGTAGTATTAATCACCACAACGAAAATTTAAGAAAAGTCTTCAAAAGACTAAAGAAATTCAATCTTAAACTTAATCCTGGTAAATGTCAGTTTTTGAAAACAGAGGTTGTCTACTTAGGTCATCTTATCACTAAAGACGGTGTAAAAACTGATCCTTCCAAGTACCAAGTAATCAAGGATTACCCAGTTCCGAAAAATGCGGATGAAGTTCGTAGATTTGTTGCATTTTGCAATTACTATAGGCATTTTATTCCCAACTTTGCGAGCATCGCAAAACCTCTTAATTCACTTCTGAAGAAGCAAGCAATTTTTATATGGGATGAAACATGTCAGAATGCATTTAAGTCTCTAAAAACGAAATTAATGGAACCACCAATATTACAATATCCGGACTTCGATAAACCGTTTATTTTGACGACTGATGCACCTAATTATGCATTAGGAGCAGTCTTGTCACAAGGAGGAATTGGTTCTGACCTACCGATTTCATATGCAAGTAAATCGTTGAATAAATGTGAACTCAATAAGCCTATAATTGAGAAGGAATTACTTGCAATACACTGGGGTATCAACTTTTTCAAACCATATTCGTATGGCAGAAGATTTATTGTGGTGACAGACCACCGACCATTTGTTTCACTGTTTACTCACAAAAACCCATCTTCAAAACTTACACGAATCAGATTAGACTTATCCGACTACGATTTTGAGATTATTTACAAGAGAGGTAAAATCAATACAAATGCTGATGCCTTATCTCGCATTGAGTTAGATACAGATATTTTAAAGAATATGATTCCCACAGAAAGAGATGAATTAGTAAAGAAAACTTTAGCTATTACAAGGGGTATGAGTAAAAAACAAGAAAATACAAGTGTACAAGGAAGCAATGTAACCGATGCCAATATCCAATCGGAGCCTGATCAACTTCACATTTGGAATTGCACATCGTTAAATGACGTCAAAAATGTTACAAAGCTTAGATTTGATATACCGCGGATAAATGAATTAAGAAATCCTACACTAGAAATCGTACGTTCGTCTAAGGAAATAATAGTATGTGTTGATAACGATAAATTTTCCAGTGAATCAGTTCCTGACGAAAAGAAGTTATCATCCTTTATATATAAATCGAAGAGCGATAATCCTAAAAGAAATCTAGATTTCATTATGGAGAAACTCATTGATGCTTTGTGCAAAATAAAAATAAATGAGCTAGCGTTATCAAGCAGTGATAACTTATTTGATAGTGTACACATTGAGGATTTCAAGAAAAAATATATAACAAGTTGCAACTAAATAATAATAAAGCGCGTTTAAAGACAAATATATTAATATACACCCCAGCTAAGAAAGTTCTAAATAAAGATACCCAAAATAAACTAATAAAAGAGTATCATAGTTCACCCCATGGAGGTCATTTAGGAGTTAGAAAGACTTTATTAAAATTGAAACAGAGGTACTGTTGGAAAAATATGAGCGTTATGGTCAAAAAGTTCGTTAACAATTGTGAAGTTTATGCTACTAGTAAATTATACAGGCACACTAAAGAAAAATTTGTGCATACGAGTACACCATCGACAACTTTCGAGACAATTCAAATTGACACGGTTGGTCCATTGAGACTTTCCAATCATTTCCGCTATATTCTTACAATGCAATGCGAATTATCGAAATTTGTTGTTGCCATCCCAATTGAATCTAAGGATGCGAAAACTATAGCGACAACTTTAGTGAAGGATTTTATTCTTAAATATGGGCAATTTAAAGTTTTAAAGTCAGATAGAGGTACGGAATTTTTGAATGAGCTAATGAAAGAAGTCTGTGGTTTGTTACAAATTGAACAGATATTTTCAACACCATATCATCACGAGACGCTAGGAGTGGTTGAAAGGAACCACAGGGTTCTTAATGAGTTCTTACTCTCATTTACAGAAGAATCTGAATGGGATACTTGGCTTCCGTATTATACATTCGCTTATAATACATCACCCAATGTAGATACTGGCTATACACCGTATGAGTTAGTTTTCGGAAAATTAGCATATTTACCAAATGACGAGAAATTAGTTACAAAATCATACAATCTTGACAACTTTGCCAATGAATTAAAACTAAGACTTAAAGCAACTATAAATAAAACTAAGGAAATAATAGAGAAAGTTAAAAAGAATAGATTAGAAAAACAAATAGATGTTAACCCAATAGACGTTAAGGTTGGTGATAAGGTATTAATTAGGAACAATAATCGTAAGAAAAATCTAAAACCATATTTAGGACCATTTGTGGTAAAAGATAAAAAAGGTGTGAACTCCATAGTTGATGTAAATGGAGTATTAAAAGAATTACATAATAATCAATTAAGACTGTACAAATGTTTGTAATTATGTTTGATATTTTCGGTGTTTCGCTTAATACTAGTATACGCTCAACAACAAAAACGCGGAGGGTGTAATGATCACCCATAATTTAAAAACATTCATTCTCACATAATCTAAAACAGTCATTCAATTATAATTAATCTAAAACATTCATTCAAATTATAATATTAGATTCAAAAACATTCATTCAATTATTAGAAACATTCATTCAATATCAAATGCACTATATCCAAATTACATACAAATTAACGTACATACAATTATACGTGAACATACAAACATTTAAAATATTGCTTACCAATAAGTCAATAAGTGGAACGTACTTGAAATATTTAAATCTCAAGAGTCAGCACTCAACGATTTCGCTTTCACTTTCTTCCATTCCGAAAAGTAAACAAAAACATTGCCATGCATTCTTGGGTCATCGAACATGCACTTGGAAGAATGTATGACCCACAGAAAAAGATTACGTAACATATGCATTTGTGTGGTTATGGAATAACAAATGCATATGATGAATTTATGAGGTGTTAATCGATTTGTGGGTCACAAGACCACACAAATCTGGGTGCTGGCTAATGAGGTTAGTACGTAATAAATTAAGTATTTTATGTTTGAGAAATTGGATAAATAGTGGAAGAAATTATAGAATCGGGATCAGAAGGTTCTGACTCGTTCCCTAATAAAGATTCGGCCATCGGTAAAACTTTGGCTGGCATTACTATAACACGGAGAAGAACACTCTTTTGATCAAAGTACTTTGGCTGGATTATTCGGCCAAACTCAGGTATAACTTGCTGCATAGAAGCTTTGCTTTGGTGCATTGTCTAATTTGGCCAGATCTCATCAGGCTAGACGACACTTAGGTAATTCACTTTTATATTTCTTTCTAAAACTCAAATTTTAATTCAACAGGATACACAACTGGAAAGTATTAGAGGACTACTCACCCAGTGATCATCATACATTCTGCTTGAGATAAGTGATGCTGTCTCCCGACGCCCGTGCTCTCGGCCTTCTACTACTGAATGGAACATCGGAAGAATGGACGTCGAAATGTTCGTCGAGGTGCTCACAGCAGGTGAGTCGCTGCAGGGAGCTTCGGAGGGGACGGAAGAAGTGGCAGCTCAAGACGTGGTGAACTCTACTATGAGCATCATTACGACTGCTTGCTGCGCTTCTATGCCCCGTCGAAGACCCCGGCACAAGCTTCGGCGTGATGCTCAACGGGCGCGGAACGGTGACGAGGCATGCAACTGGGTGGCAGCATATAAGTCGGCCAGGAAATGCCTTCGCAAACTGATCAACAGTAGCAAGGCTCGCTGCTGGCAAGACCTAGTGGACAATGTGAACAAGGATCCGTGGGGCCTTGCCTACAAGCTAGTTATGCGGAAGCTTGGCGCCCTACGGAAGCCTTGTATACATGACGCGGAAAAGATGGACGCGATAGTGCGGGGACTCTTCCCCGCCCATCCCGTCCGTGTTGACGCTGTCCATGGTGAAACAGCAGTCGAGTGCCCACTCTTCACACAGCTGGAACTGGAGGAGGCAGCCTTCTCATTGAAAGCGAGGAAGGCTCCAGGTCCAGATGGTGTTCCGGCTGAGGTGTTGCGGCTCGTCTATCACCATTGTCCTGACTTGCTGCTCAGCACATTCAACGCTTGCCTACGGGACGGGGTGTTCCCGGTACGATGGAAGGTGGCGAGGCTCTTGCTGATCAGCAAGGGGAAGGGAAATCCCGAATCGCCGTCTGCATACCGCCCGTTATGCATGCTAGACATGGCTGGGAAAGTGCTAGAGAAACTCATCAAGGGAAGACTCACTGACGCGATTCGTGCTGCTGGGAACCTATCTATTAGGCAGTACGGCTTTAGAGCAGGACGCTCTACCATTGATGCGATTGCAGAGATGGTGAACACGGTCCAAAGGGCAGAGGCATATAGTCGCACCAAGCGACGGATCGCCCTGTTGGTGACACTCGACGTCAGGAATGCCTTCAACTCCGCTAGATGGGTGGATATTCTGGATACGTTGGAAAACTCTTTTCAAGTTCCAGAATATCTAATGCGGCTTTTGAGGAACTACCTAAAGGACCGAAGCCTGCTCTACGACACGACACAGGGCCAACGAAGGATGGAAATTACATCGGGTGTTGCCCAGGGATCTATCCTTGGTCCGGACCTGTGGAACGTGTCTTACGACGGGCTACTGAGACTTGAGATGCCAGATGAGTCGCGCTTGGTCGGCTATGCGGATGATGTTTCGGCTCTGGTCGCTGGACGCACCGTTCAGCAAGGGCAACTTAGGCTAGGTATGCTAATGCGCCGTGTGAGGGACTGGATGACTGCTCGCGGGCTCAGTTTAGCACTGGAGAAAACCGAAGTGGTCATCTCGACTAAAAAGAGAATCCCTAGAGTAAGGATGATCAGTATTGGCGACTTACGAATCGAATCGAAGCCAGCGGTGAAGTACCTGGGGCTACTGATCGACTCGAAGATGAGTTTCTCTGAGCAAATCAGGGCAACGGCTGAGAAGGCTTCTTCGGGAATATCGGCTCTGAGTCGACTTATGGCCAACGTAGGGGGACCCAGCCCATCAAGAAGATGCCTCTTGATGAGTGCTGTAGGGTCAGTGCTGCTGTACGGAGCAGAGGTATGGAGCGACGCTCTCAGCAAGGAGGTATACCGAAAACGTTTGGCACAGGTACAGAGAAGAGGAGCACTTAGAATTGCATCTTCGTATCCAACAGTCTCCGACTCGGCGGTGAGAGTGATTGCAGGCGTGATACCTGTCGCCCTCCTTGCTAGAGAGCGCCGCGCTATTTACCTGCACCGAAACAAGGATGCGCTCAACGATTGGCAGCAGTCTTGGGTCAATTGCACGAAGGGAAAGTGGACTGCACGCCTCATCCCGGATGTGAGACCTTGGCTAAATCGAAGGCATGGTGAGACTGACTTCTATCTGACCCAGCTTTTGAGCGGGCACGGGCGTTTTCAGTCTTACCTGCACAAGATCGGTAAGTCACGGACCCCCGATTGTCGGTTTTGCCCAGGAGAGGAAGACAATGCCTGTCACACATTTTCTGCGTGTACCAAATGGGTCAGGCTGCGAAGTTAACTCTACAGGGAGACGGGAGAACTCACCTCGGATAATATAGTTGCGGTGATGCTCGATTCGGTTGACAAATGGAACCAGGTAGCACATTATGCTCGGGCAGTCCTAAAATATAAAAGGGACTCACAGCAGCCGGGGGCGTTGGGGCTGGGGGATCGCTCTTCTGGCATTTCCTCTTCCCCTCTGCCCTCCCGCTAGGAAAGGGACTCCCCAGCTTGAAGGCGCCCCACGGCGTAACAAAAAGAGACCTGGCCCGAAGTAATGTGTCAAACGGTTCCAGGCTGGGTTCTCAGGTTGACAGGGGAGGTGTTTAGTGGGTAGTCCAGTCGCGATGGGAGTCCCACACTCTGTGCAGAAATAGCATTCACCTCCCTACCACAAAAAACAAAAAAAAACAGTTAAACTAGAGATATTTGATATCCTTGTGTCCTGGAGAATCTTTTTTATAATTGCGTAGACCAAGTTTGGCTGCTACTTCTAGTTGGTTTCGTTTTCTATCTTAATTTATCAGCCTATTGATACATTCTCCCAGCTTTTTCCAGCTGGTGTCGTGTTCTGCCTTATTTTATCAGCCTATCTGATAAATTTTCCAGGTTTGGTCTAGCTGGTATGTTAAAGTGATAGTTCTTGTAGAGCTTTTTGAGTATATTCTCATGTACACAGACAACTAAAAGTGTTTACTCGAATAAAACTTTTGATGAATGAGACGAAAGATAAGCTCGTTTATTTACTGTGCTTCGAAGTTTCCTTTCAAATCAAATCCTATTTGCTTTTACAGCTCAAACTTTAGACAGCAAAAATACAGTAAATTGTCAAGCATCCGAACGTTTATTATATTCCGAACGTTCGATAATGTGAACTGGGATTTTAACTCAATTTTAATTAAATTTACGATTGCATTACCTTTTACTGGTTACTAAAATTATATTAAAGTATTGGTCACGGGCGTCAAAAACAATCCTTATATTTCAAGAAAATTCGCACATAATCTTACAGTTGACCTTTTGAGTTGTAAGAGTATATTTCAATATAAATTATGAAAATAAAAATTTTGTACATTTTGCTTCCCCCCGGGTCCCCTTATGCATAAAATAACTTTTTAAATACATTCTAAAAATTTTCTTTCATTTGATTACGTTTGATTATAAAATTTTATTAAGGGCTCCTCGTCATAAAGGGGGACCCCCCTTAAACAATTTGAAATGTTTGGTAAGACCTAAACTTTTGAGAGACCACTACTTCTGACCTTGTCACAAAGTTTGAGCTTTCTACCTTCTATAGTTTTAGAGAAAACTTGCTACGACGCACGGACAGACAGACTGGTTGTGAAACAGTAGGTCTTTGTAACAAATTTTTTAACAAAAACCTAAAAAAGATAGACTAAGTATAAAAGGTCATAAAAGCATATTAGAATGAATAGAAAACTATAATGCATCATACAAAATTTCTATATACAATATGAAATATACCGTCACCTTTGAAATGAACTCACCTTTTTGTGTTTCAGGTTAAAGTGGTTAAATTCAGTTATATGTGGACGATAAATAACTTCAGCTTTTGTCGAGAAGAGATGGGGGAAGTCTTGAAGTCTTCAACATTTTCTGCTGGTGCTAATGACAAATTAAAATGGTAAAAACATGCATCATAATGAACTTATGCTCATTATCGCTATGGAATATTAACGCTTTATTTGATTTGCTTTTAGGTGCTTGCGGGTCAACCCAAAAGGTTTAGATGAAGAAAGCAAAGATTATCTTTCTCTGTACTTGCTCTTGGTTTCATGTAATAAATCGGAAGTTAGAGCCAAATTTAAATTTTCTATATTAAATGCTAAGCGTGAAGAAACCAAAGCTATGGAATCGCAAAGGTGAGTTTCTGTGGCTTTTTACCGATTCCAAAGTAGGCTATCACTTTCATACGAACGCTTTTTACACATAGCTTTTGAACGAGGGTAGGTAAAAGGATCCTGTTTCCACCAAAGTATTACATCTACTTTCCATTAGGTCACATCTCAAGGTATGTAAATCAAGCAACCGTGAAGGGCAAATCCCGTTACGTCCAGTTCAATTTCACAACTTCAATACGGTGAAAATGTTCAGAAAACTGCATTTTCTAGTTTTTTGCATAATAAATACTTTTGAACAAGAATAGGGCGTTGTAGTCTATTTTTGTTAGGTCAAGAATCAAATTATCGACCCATATTGATCTTTCTCCATTTTTCCCGAATCCGCAGACGCGCCTTCTTCCATATGCGGTCAAAACAAAACTACGAGTCTGACTCTGCTGAAAATTTGAAAATTGCCGTCTACGGGAATGTACTACACAATAGTGAATCTCTTTTGTGATAGTGGCGCAATCGGACAGTGCGTCCAGCGACCAGAGCCGCGACATCATCCCCATAGCCAATCAAGCGCAACTCATCTGGCATCTCCAGTCTCAGTAGCCCGTCGTAAAACACGTTTCACAGGTCTGGACCAAGGATAGATCCTTGGGCAACACCCGATGTATCTTCCATCCTTCGTTGACCCTGTGTCGTAAAGTAGGCCTCGGTCCTTCAGATAGTCGCTCAGAAGCCGCATTAGATATTCTGGAACTTGAAAAGGGGTTTTCAGCATATCCAGAATATCCACCTTAACGTCGATTTTACCAACAAAACGATCCGTCACTTGGCGCAGCTATATGTCTCTGCCTTTTGGACTGCGCTCCCCACCTCCGCAATCGAATCAATGGTAGAACGTCCTGCTATCAAGCCGTACTGCCCAATAGATAGGTCCCCAGCAGCACGAATCGCGTCTGTGAGTCTTATCTTGAGGAGTTTCCCTAGCATTTTCCCAACAGTGTCTAGCATGCATAACCAACGGTATGCAGACAGCGATGCGGAATTTCCCTTCCCCTTGTTGATTAGCACGAGCCTCATCACCTTCCATTGTACCGGGAAAACCCCGTCCCGTAGACAAGCGTTGAATATGCTGAGCAGGAGGTCAGGACAATGGTGAAAGATAAGTTGCAACACATCAGCTGGAACACCATCTGGACCTGGAGCCTTTCTCGCTTCCAATGAAAGGACTACCTCTACCAGTTTCGACTATGTGAAGAGTGGACACTCGATTACTGTAGACAGCGTCAACACGGACGGGATGGGCGAGGAAGCGTGCCCGCACTTTCTCGTCCATCTTTTCCGCATCCTGTATGCAAGGTGTTCGTAGGGAACCAAGCTTTCGCATAACTACCTTGTAGCCAAGGCCCCACAGATCCTTGTTCACATTGTCCACTAGATCTTGCCAGCAGCGAGCCTTGCTGTTGTTGATCAATTTGCGAAGGCAAATTCCTGGCTGACTTATAGGCTGCTACCCGGTTGCATGCCTCGTTACGGTTCCGTACCCGTTGGTACGGAATATTGCGCACTTACTGCAATTGTGTGAACATCTGCCAAGAAGCTTCTTGTAACATTCCTTGTGGTTGTAGTATTTAGTACCAGGCCCAAACACACTAATTTCTGTTCCCTCTTCACGTTGTATGCGGCGCTATTAAGTGTATAGTCTTAGATATGCTTGTGTACCACTTGGTTGTATGTGGCTCTATGAGGTGTACTCGTATATATATTGCATTCAAAGCTCCAATCTCTTCTCTTAACTTTACTCACTACAAACGTTTTTGTTGAAATTAATCTGAGTCGCTATGCCATCAAACGGTGCACTGATCTATGGGAACAGCTTATCTAATTTTACTTGGTCTTTATGCCCAGTATATTCCATTGAAGCTTATAGTGCAAAGTTATTTTATGAGTAATTTCTGTCTGCTTTTTCGTAACTGGTACCAGCGTGGTGTTACTGGCATTACCCTGTGATGCGGGGAGTAAAATTATTTGAATGAATTTGAAACTATTTCTTCAAGCAATACGGTATAATCAAAGCAACACAACAACAATATTTCGTTAGGTAAAAGTTCAAACAATTTTTTTTCTTTTTTATTATAAACGATGTTAGGCTGATTAGTCTGCATGCCTTTAAGTTGGTAATATAATTCGTACATACCTGGGAATGAAGATCACCTTTGTCTCTCCCAAATCTCAAATCTAGACAATTCCTGAATATCCGTATTAAATAGGATATGAGTAGATCTGCCCTTTTCAATGTTTGGAGAGAGTTTAAGCCCATCGGATACGCTTTTCCGTACAGATTGTGGTATTTCGTAGGATTTGGTGTCACTAGCGAGTCCATCTGGTCAATCAAATCTATAAGCTCACTCTCTAGGAAGTGTTCATCAGAAGAAGAGTTCGTTCCATTAGTTTCCGTGTAGCTGCCGTCAACCCTTTTTAGTGCAACGTTTGGCTATATCCCTGTTTTGCTTTATAAATTTACAGTAATTAAAAGTTTCCAGTAACTATCACAATGAGGTGTAGGTAGTGTTGGCTACCAGAGTCGTTGGTATAAATACAGCACATTTCTCTGTATTTAATGTGCCGTCGTTGGGGAATCGGTAAGTACAATTTACCATTCAGTCACCGAAAGTTTTTAAATTTTTTTTTTTTGCTTTAGTACTACACCCCCTGTAGCCTTCGCTTAGAGATAGTTAGAGTATCTCATGATCCTGATAGAAGGTATCGGCGCTCCAAGTAATATGGTCAGTATCACGCTTTGGCCGTGTGTCTGTCCACTCAGCTACTATACGTTCTGATTTTAAACCAGTACGTATTATAACTGGACGGGCTTATAGTCAGTCTGAAACAAATCTCGTTGACGGCAACGAAACTCGAACCAGTGAATTTCGGCTTAGGCAGTGAGCACTCTAACCACTACAACACGCGGAATGTTTTTATTCTTCTCCTCAGCACTACAGTCCCTCTCGGGCCTTCGCTTCCTGCAAACAGCGCCTCTAACTGTCTCGGTCCATTGACCGCGTCCTCCAATTTCGAAATCCGAGCAGCGATGAACTGTCTTCGTCGACCGAGTCAGACCAGCGATTCCTCGGTTTCTCCACTGGTCTCCGGCCTTCAGTCCTCCCAACGAATACCTTTTTAGGTATCCATTGTTCGTCCATACGATTCATGTGGCCAGCTCATTGTAGTTTCAGCAGCCTTACAATCGTTGAGACCTTCGGTTCGTCAAAAATTTCATACAGCTCGTGGTTGTATCGAATTCGCCATTGGTCACCGTCTAGCTCCGCTCCGATTATTCGTCTCAGGACCCGTCGCTCAAAGGCGTTCAATATATTTGCGGATGCTTGGGTTTTATTTTCATTGATTTGTAGCCCTACTAGTTTTACTTCGCTGTCAAGTTACAGGAAAATTTCTTTGTCAGTTGTTAATGACCGTGACAAAATGTGGATGTCGTCCGCATAGGCTACTACTTGGCTCGACTTGTATGTCATAGTAAGAATGTTTTTATTACTGAAAGAACTATCCAGCACTTCCTCTTTGTTCACGTGATGATCCACGTTGAGGACGATCATATTCGATTTCAATATGAATTCAAATTGATCCTACGTCTACGTTGATATTTGTGCTGCCCCGCAATTATTTGTGTGAACTGGAATCACTAGAAAAGGACGACTCCTTCTCTCACAATCTTCCACCAGCTGTTGAACTTTCATTCGTTTGTGCCATGCCTCAAGGGAGGTATGTCGATGAAATAACTTGGTTGTAGGTGTTACCTGTATCGAGATAGAAGTTCTTATGGAAATCAAATCTCGCGTCATAAGTTCTGGAAAACATATAAGTTTGTGATGCGTGCCCTGGGTGCGTTTTTTCCCATAATTGCAATCAGTGTATGTGGGCTCTTGAATCAGTGGTAGTGCTAATTGTTGTAATATTCTGGCCAAAACCGCAGAGTGCCTTTGGGGTGGTGTAGAACCATCTGGGAAATACGGGTATCTTTCCCGCTTATTGCCGATGATTTAAATGCTCGGGTTCTATCGCCGCTTTTTTTGAGGGAAAATGTTCCATGTCGGAATTGATCCCATGAATAGAAAGATCCAGCTCCTCGGGCCGTATGGTCCTTTTCTAGATCCAGCTGCTCAGGCAGTGTGGCCTGATTTGCCTTCTTCAGGTCTGGTAGTTCGAGTGATGTAGTGGTTAGAGTGCTCACTCCGTAAGCCGAAGGTCCCTGGTTCAAATGCCGATGGTGAAAACTGGATTTATTTCGAGCGATTCTTCGGAGGGATTATAAGCCCATTTAGTTATGCATAGATCACAGCTGGGTGGAAGATAACTTGGCCAAGCGTGGTACTGACCATATCACTGTATTACTTAAAAAAATCCTCAGAAGGTGTGCGCTGATTTGTATCCTCCATATTTAGCTTCTCAGGCAGATCTAATTTATCTTCCCTGATTCCGGTATCTCAGACGTTATAGCTTATGTTCCGAAGTCCTAATTCCTACATGGGATTCCTTTGTGTGCGTATATGTGGAATTGCAGCTGCCGAAGGTTTCTCCACTTTTCCCGGCATTTTCACAAAAATTTGCCGGACCCTCGTGTTTCCCTACTGACTGGAGGTATTCTCCGTAGCGAAGGAGGGGATAATATCTCCTGATTGCTTGATTCGAGAGTACTGGCTTTCGCAAAGCGTCGTTATAAACGAAGGGTGCAGATTCTCATCGGGCAAATTTTTCTTGACGCAATCTGTGGTTACAACCCGCTTACGTTTAGCTTAATTTTTATTCGTTCTACCCATGGGATTTCTTAGTTTCAGGATTATAGTTCCACCGCTGTCAAAGCCTGTTTGACAGCGGTAAGGCTCAGTTACTCTCTGAGGAGCCCGACATCGAAGAGGCTTCGTTTGTGGTAGGGACTTAGGATTGATGGGTCATAGAGTTACGGGAAATTCTCCTACTTTCTCAAAAGGACTTGAGACAGTTTACAGCAGAGTTTAAAATACGTAAACTTCAAGTCATGTCAAATTATCTAGGTGTTTCGTTCTTGTCGGTGCCCCCATGTGCTAGCTGTTTTTTCCGAGAATTTAGTGAAAATGAAATGGCCGGTTCTTGAAAGAATATGGGCGGAAAGGAAGCCTACCCATTAATATATGTATAAATTCTTTTTGCCGCAGGGAGGTAAAGGCTATTTATGTCCTGAGTGTGGGGCTGCCAGACACAAAAGGCTTCTCAACTATCCACCGTACATCTCTCTATCTACCTGAGAACGCAGCCTGGAATCGTTTAAGATATTACTTCGGGCCAGGTCTCGATTTTCTACGCCTAGAGGTGACTTTGGATTATAGGAATCTATTATCTAGCTGGAAGGCAGGGGAGGGAATTGATACAAAAGTAACCGCTTTTTATTAAGTAGGGCAGCCCGAGCATAATGTGCCATATCATTCCACTTATCAACTGATCCAAGTATCTCTCCGATTTTGACTTCCGGATAGAGCTGTCCAATTTCCTTAAAGAGGTCACCGAGCTTCTCGTCCCATTTTTTGCAGGTGAAAAATGTGCGGCATCTACCTGTTCAACGTAAAACACGCAGTCAGAAGACCATGACATACCAATCTTGTGCAGGTTAAATTGAAAGCACCTCTTCCCGCTTAAGGATTGTTCAGGTAGAAGTCAGTTTCACCACGCCTTCCACTGAGCCACAGCTTCAGGTCAGGGATCAGGCGCATAGTCAACCTACCTTTTGTGTTGTTCTCCCAGAACTGTTGCCCATTGCTTTGAGAGCGTTGTCTCTTCTTAGCGACTTGTCGTCTTTAGTTCTATGCTGATAGATATTTCTGCGCTTTTTAACAAGAAGAGCGAGAGGTATACGCCTATGATGACTAGCACCGCCAAAACAGATACTGTCAAACTGATCTTTTTGTACTCTGTTTCAAAATACGGATAATTTATTGATCCATACCACATCATCAGGAAGACATCAGCTCAAACCTCGGGTACACTAATGTTCGAGTCCACACAATTGATAGCACATGCTGATGACGTCATGATGGCACGTTGTTACGAGATGGCTTCCTCAAATCCTACGAAACTCGCCACCACCTGTGAACGATATAACTTATACGAACCTACTTCTACAGTCTAACAAAACAAGAGCCGCGATTTAGAGTTTACCACCTGTTCGCAGCTTTATGCTTTAAAACTTACGTACCTACCGACACCCTAAACGTTTGAAAAGACGTTATGAAGACGGCAAGAAGGACACAAGCGTCAATTATAAGGAGGTAATCTATTCACTTATTAACGTATGCCCTGCCTGTTGTGTCGTCCTATACGTTGATTATTCCTTTGTTACTATACACTATGAATACATTATCTCGGTTGGGGGAGGCCTTCCGACTATGATTCGCGGTCTTTTTGCATGACAAAAGTAAGCGAACTAGTCGGAATAATTCAACTTCTAACTCCCGATTCGTCTCCCATCTGGGAGAAAGTACCTTAGAGCCGCGGTGAGTTAGCAAGTAAAAATGAAAGAGGATACAACCTAGGGATGAAGCAACTCTCGAAACCTCGAGTTGCATCGCACGCGGTAAGATTTCCCAAACGAGCCCATCTTTTCGTTCTCGATTTATCCCCCTTTCATCGCAATGAAACAGTTTTTAATTTCATCCCACGTGTGTTTTCAAATCCTTGGTATGCCAGAGACACGCGTCACGTCCATCTAGATGTAACAACCTGTTCGTGTACGGAGAATCTTTGCCGGTAATTTTGAACAGCCCCACATTCCGGTGCCAATTTGACCGAAAAATATTGGGCTGCATCTGATACAGGCAAGCTCCGCCTCCGTATCATCTGATTGATTTGAAACGATGGGTCTCGCTTCCGGAGATTATACCTCTACGAACTTTGCTGTGCTGCCTTTTCCAAACGCCGTTGAATCTCCACTCACATTTTCGCCATCAGTTCGGCTCACACCTTAGGGTCCTGCTGACTCTTCCCCTCGATACCTGAAGTTAACCTCTTCCGCGAAACAACCATGTCTCGCCCAAAGTTCGCAAAATATGGAGTAACTTCCATTGTCTCGTGAGTAAACGTCTGTAACGTACAACCGATCTTTGGCAGGTCTTTATCCCACTTTTGCTGATTTTCACCCACATACGACCTCAGCATTCGTTTTATGCTTTGATTAATGCGCTCTGCAGGATTTACTTGTAGGTTGTAGAATGACGTGTACTGAATGGTAGTTCCGTAACACACCCCTAGCTCCTGAAGCTTCTTCGACCGGAATTGTACCCCATTGTCGCATACTACAATTCCGGGCACTCCAAATACTTGCTCTTCCAAAGTCCGAACCACCGCAGAGGCAGTAGTTTGCCGAAGGGGGAAAGTCAAAGGCAGCTTAATAAAATAATCTACCACCGTTAAAATATAGCAATTTCCCTGCGTCGACCGCGGAAGAGGCCCAACTAAGTCAACACAGATTGTTTCCCAGGGCTCCTTCACTTGGCTGACTTTGCAAACCATCGGACCATAGGGAAGCTTCCTTTTCAACTTCGTGGATTGGCAAATCTGACATCTCGCCACAAAACGTTTTACGTCTGCCCTCATTTTTGGCCAAGAAAAATGTTGCCTTACTTGATCGTACGTTCTTCGGGCTCCCGTGTGCCCCGCCGTGGCGTGATCATGACATTGTTGAAGTGTTATTGGTCGCTCGTGTTTCGGTACTACTCGCTCCCAGGAGTTTCCTCCTAATTCTGCGTACCAACCTGGTACATTCCTCCACAAAGTATTACTCTCAACGCGCCAAACTGGAAACTGGTCGGGCCTTTCCTTCACTCTAGCTTGCATATTATTGAACCACTTATCTTCTGAAACCGTCGTGCAGTCAACCACATCGCTTTCCGACACCGACCTTGACAGCGCACCGGAACCAGATGTTCTTTGCTCTTCTTGTGGATAACGTTGAAATCGAACTCCTGCAGACGAACCGCCCATCTCGCAGCTCACCCATTAGGGCGGAGATTGTTAAGCCATACCAGGGAATGGTGATCACTAAAACGAGCTCCCTATAAATACGGTCTCAATTTTTCCACCGCCGAAAGTACCCCGAGACATTCCTTTTCAGTGTTGGAATATTTCCTCGCTGCCTTCGAGAGGCTGCGGCTTAGATACGTGACTATGGCTTAACACTGCCCTAAGCCCGGTGTCTGAGACGTCTGTCTGCACGTTAAATATTAGAGAAAAATCTTGGCAGGTGAAGATCGGACTGGTGCACAGTTTGGCTTTACATGTTGTAAACGCTACTTCACATTCTTGAGGCCACTCAAATTTCTTGTTTTTTTTAAGCAAGTTTTAGGGTAGCATGGTCTGGGATGAAACGCTTGTACCATGATACAGAAATTGTCGAAGTTTCTTAACACTCGTCGGCGGAGGAATCCGCAACAAGCACTCGACTTTCTCGAGATTCAGTGTAAGCCTCTCTCATCCACAACGTAGCCCAGAAACTTCAGTATGGGCCGAAAAAATTAACATTTTTCCCATGCCACTCGTAAGTACGCCTCGCGCAATCTGTGTCACAGCTTACGCAAGATCTCCAAGTGCTCCTGAAAATCAGCGGTCACTACTATTACGTCGTCCAAGTAGACGAAAACATATGGCTCCAAATCTGCTCCCAAGACTCTGTCGATAAGGCTCTGCCAGGTTGTTGGGGCGTTGTGGGGGCCAAAGGGCATCACTTTAAACTATAATAAACCACGGCCGGGAATTGTAAATGCCGTCAAAGGCTTTGACTCCTCGACCAACGGAACCTGCCAATAAGCGGACATAATGTCCAGCGTTGATAAATAATTTGCGTTCCGGAGTTTGTCCAACGTGACCGATACATAGGGAATTGGATACGCATCTCTCTCTGACAACTGATTTAGCTTGCGGAAATCAACACAGAAGCGAAACTTTCCGTCTTTTTTTAACCAGCAAAATGGGCAAAGATCACGACTAAGTAGAAGGTTCCACTATATCCAATCGCAGCATCTCATCCAGCTCCAAGTTAATATGCTGCTGCACCCAGGGTTGCCAGATCCTCGAAAATCATTGCGCCAGACATTTTGATAAAATGCGCCAAAAAGCGCCACAGGCAATATAAATGATAAAATATAATATTTAGTTTTTTAAACTGAGTCAGAAGAGTATTATTATTATATCAGTCAAAGACATATTTTTCAACAGTTGCTATTTCAGCTTTATTTTGGCGTAAAAGAACATAAATTACATTTTTCTTTATTAAATAACAGAAATTAAACATTTATCGCAATAATGTAGAAATATTAAACAAAAACAACTTTATTTTAATTCTTCTACTGACAAATATAATTATTCTTATAAATATTCAGTCATTTAGAATTCTGAAAAGCTCTTCGGTTTTATTAGTATTGCATTCATCATAAATCCATTCATTCTATTTGACATTGGCGTGTTTGGAATAAAATTCGTTCAACAACTTTTATTACGAAAGCAAAAAACTTACTTGTTATGAACGACAAATGACAAAATATGATATTTAGTTTTTTGAACTGAGTCAGAAGAGTATTATAATTATATCAGTCAAAGACAGATTTTGTATTATTTGTTATTGCATTTTTTTTGCGTAAAAGAACACAAAATAAATTTTTCTTTATTAAATAACAGAAATTAAACATTTTGTTGCTTGAACGATGAATGGTTTTGAGCTACCTAAAATATCAGAGAGTAGGATTGCACTACTTCTAATATTAGAGTTGACTAAAAAACCAATACCTTGTGTAATTCCTTGAAATATTAGAAAGTAGGATTTCCTCTACTTCTAATATTGGAGTTAATTATATTTTTTTTTGTATAATGAAAGACAAGAGAGCAGGATTCTCTACTTCTTGACTTCGCGAGCTGCTAATTAAACTCTTTCGCTTACTTAACAACTCTGAACTTTATTTTGCATAACAAGAGCTTAAATACTAATTACAGTTACTAGATACATATTTCATGATCAAAGTGCAATGAATATAGGTCAAGATGCATATTTCATAATTTAAAATTAACTTAATTGAATCTATATGAACTTGGGAGTTTATTTGATTTTACTTTTGTTTTCCAAAAAATGATGATCTTAGACATACTGCCGCCTGTTGAAGTATTATACTTCAAAAGAATATTGTTGATCGTGAGATAATCTTCGTGGGGCTGGAACTGGTTTTTGGATGAGTCTAGGATTTCGCGTAGGCCTTAGACGCGTGTAAAGATACCAACTAGCTATAATGAGGATGACTCCCAGGGCAATGTAGCTTACTGATATTGTGTGTATACCAAGGGATCCTAGTTGCTGCAATTCAGATTGTTTGGTTGATAGTTCGTCCATCGTTTGGGTTAGCTTGTCGATGTCCACAGTAGATCGGGCTATCCGAGGATGGTGAAACGATCGTGATGACTCGGTGAATTTGGTTAAATCTTTAATAGATATATTAATAACCGGGTGAAAAGAAACATTTAGCGAGGTTTGTTGAGTGTTAAATGCTCGGAGACTCAGCTCGTCATCCTTCAATGTACAGCCCGGTTGCATTTTAAGGATTCCTGTGCGCGGTAGGTGATGCTGGAAAACTTGGTTGTTGCACACAAACGTGAAGTCGTATGACTTGTGTAGCGAAAAAAGCCACTGATTTGGTGAATTCAATTGCTGCCAGAGTTTCCGTCGATGGTCCTGACTGAAGATACAACTGGGTGCAAGTCTATTTTTTGAGATCAGCTCTATCATGCAGTCAACGTTTGTGTCACTTTTGTGCACTATGGGTCGATGTTCGCTGCATATGAAAGAGTTGATTTTTGGAGTTTGGCATTGCATGAGTTCAGTCACCATCATCGGGTAGAACTGATCCTTGAAAACGTTCACCATTATTAGGTCGGGTGCAGATGCTAACGATAGGAAAGTGTTGTTGATCATGGTTGGTAACGGCAATGATCGAAGAACATGAAACCTTGTTGGTAGCAATAGTGGGAGCGTTAAGGCAAATATTAGATAATCCCCTTCCTTAGCATACTGTAATTTGACTATTTGGTAGATACGTGACACTCTGATAGGGTTCCCAAAAGCTGGCAGTTCCAGATCTTGAGGTAAGTTATCCTTGATGTATGCGATCTGTGATTTGATTTGCTGAGGTGATATGACATTGGGATTTACAGACTCATGGTGGGCGTCGATAATTACTTCTATCAAAGACTGTTGCATTTCTTGGCATTCAGTTATTAATGACATAACGAGCACTGACAGGGTGTTAAATGCTTCAATTGTTTTCTGTTGTTTGACTTCCGAATTGAAGTCCTTCATGTTTTCGTATATATAATCAAATGCCTTTTGAATCTCTTTCGTCTGGTTTGCTCTTTCCAATTCACACTTTGCGATAACATAGATCGTCGCATCTAAAATTGATGTATGTTTCTTGACCAGTTCATTAAGATGATTTTCGTTGGCTTTGACTTTAGAGATAGTCTCACTCATTGTAGCGGCATATTCGTTGTCCAAAACCCCAAAAAGCTTGTTTGCTAAGGATCCGACTATATCAAAGGGGGATCTTTTTTGCCTTAATTTAGTAGATTCTTGTAAAATGATGTTGTCCTGATCTAACCGCTGCAGTAGATGCCGATATTGCGTTACAATTGCTTCATGATACGTGTTGTTTGTGATCGCGTCTTTTAACCTATCTAATTGCTTTATGCCAGCTTCAATAGTTTTGAATGTTTCCCAATATCCTTTTAAATCATAAAAGACTATGAGCTTCCAGGTGCTTGGCGATATTCTTCCGTTCCCGATGTTCTCAAAATAAATGCCAATATTATTTTCCACCTCAATTATTTCGATTGGTGGCTTGTCTGCGGATGTCATATGGGGAGTGATTAGCGGTAAAACTAGTAACGTAAGTAGACATGTTTTAAGTGAGTTCAGCCTCGTGGGAGAGCCCTTACGCTTTCTGGAATTCTGCTCTACGGCAGTGGTTGTCTCTATTGGTTTGGCAGCTGCTTCTACAGTCTCATCCGGATCGATAGGTAGTGGAGCTAATTGATGAATGGATCGTCGTATGATTCCAGTACTGGTCCGAATATCTGCAACGCGTACGCGTCCGTCGGGGCCTTGGATGATTTCGACTATTCGTCCTAATTTCCATTTGAAAGGCGGCAAATTGTCTTCCTTAATGGTAACCAGAGTCCCAATTTTGATGTTATTTTGTTTGGTAGTCCATTTTGTGCGTTTCTGCAGTTCGCCCAAATATTCAATGTACCACCGCTTCCAGAACTCGTTCTTAAGTTGATTGGTCAACTGCCATCTGGATGCTAACGACATTTTCGTTGTATCGCTGGCTGCATTCGTCGAGCCTACAAGTGGCTCCCCGATCAGAAAATGTGCTGGTGTCAATGGAGCCAAATCGTTCGGGTCAGCCGATAGTGGTGTAAGCGGCCTAGAGTTGAGAATCGCTTCGACTTCTGAGGCTACCGTACATAATTCTTCGTAGGTTAATGATGCAGAGGCTATGGTTCGTTGTAACAAGTACTTGGTTGACTTCACTGCGGCCTCCCAGAGCCCACCAAAATGTGGCGATCTGGGAGGGATGAAGTGAAACAGAGTGTTGGTGCCTGAGCAAGTGTTGACTATTTGCTCAATGCTCTGTTGTTGAGTCAAAATGGCTTCTAGCTCCTTCAGCTGATTATTGGCACCAACGAAGTTTCGTCCATTGTCACAGTAGATGTTCTCACATTTGCCTCTTCTGGATTCAAATCTTTGAAGAGCTCCCAAGAAACCGTCAGTGGTCAAATCTGAAACCACTTCTAAATGTATTGCCTTTGTCGCAAAGCAACAGAAAACAGCCAGGTATGTCTTTTGAGGCCTTTTGCCACTAATTTTAAAATGAGTATACACTGGCCCGCAGAAGTCTATGCCGCAGTTTAAAAATGGCCGTGTCAGTTTAACTCGATCTTTTGGTAGGTTGCCCATTTGTTGATTTAACAACCTTGGTCGAAATTTAGTGCATAATACGCAATTTGTGACTATGGTCCTGGATATATTCCTTCCATTCAGAATCCAATACCTTTGCCTTGCTATGGCATGAAGTGCTTGTGGTCCGGCATGTAAATTTTCTCGATGAATATTAGTTAAGAGTAACCGTGTGAGAAAATGGTCTCCCGGTAAAACGATGGGATGCTTGGTGTCGTAGTTTACTTCTGCCGCCTGTAACCTTCCCCCAACTCTGATAATGCCATCGGGAGCTAGAAATGGTGTTAAAGTTCGAAGTTTACTTGACTTTGCAACTCCCTCATCCTTCTTCAGTGAAGTAATCTCCTCATGAAAGCTGCTGCGTTGCACTTCCTTGATGAGCGTGAAAAGTGCATCATTCAATTCGCGAGGCGACAGAAATTTCGCCTCTATATTGGAAGTTCTGTTCCTGAATAGCATTGCTGCTCGCTTGATATATGCCATTGTGCGTATCAATTTGCGGAGGGAATTTCCGTGTTCAATCATATATAATGGATGTACGTCAGCTTCAACCGTAGCTGTGATAGCACACTTGATGACTTTAGTTTCATCGTCCGCAATGTTGTTTGTATAGGGTTCGACTGGCCAACTGCTTTTTGGAAGTTTAAGAAAAGATGGACCATTGAACCATATTTGTAATTGCTTCAGTTCTTCAGGAAAAAGTCCACGTGAAACAAGATCAGCAGGGTTGTCCTTTGTATTCACATATCTCCAGTCATTTACCGACGTCAAATCTTGAATGGCAGCAACTCTGTTAGCGACAAATGTTTTCCGAATAGATGGATCCCCTCGAATCCAGCTGATAACGATGATCGAGTCGGACCAATAGAAGACTGCGTCCGCTTTTATATTGGTTGTGAGTCTTACTTGTCTGACTAATTGGGCTGCTAATTGTGCGGCACACAATTCCAATCTTGGAATGGTCGTGGGTTTGATTGGTGCTACTCGTGACTTGGCGCAAAGTAATTTAACTGTCACATGACCTCTTTTGTCTTTTGATCTGATATAGACCGAGGTTTCGTATGCCTTCTCACTAGCGTCAGCAAAAGCGTGAATTTGTGTGTCTATGATCTCATTCTCACTGAACATGTACCGTGGGATGCTGATTTTGTTCAAGCCTGGCAGTTCTTGCCTATATTTATGCCATATCGATTGAAGTTCATCCGGTATTTCTTCATCCCAACCCACTTGGGATCTCCATAATTCTTGCATGAGCAGCTTCCCCTTTACAATAACTGGGCTTACTAGTCCTAAAGGGTCAAAAATCTGCGAAATATCGGCTAGAATATTTCTCTTGGTAATTGTTTGATGCTCCTTCAAATCCGTAGTTATGGTAAACATGTCAGTGATCGGCTGCCAAATTACGCCTAGTGTTTTTATGGTATCACCGTCCATCTTAGTGAAGTCCAATTCAATATCGAGGTCCTTGTTTGAAATGCCTTCAATCAATTTGGGATGGTTGGCGCACCACTTATGAAAATGAAATCCTGACGAGGCTAATAACGGCTGCAGCTCGTTGCGTATCTTCAAAGCTTCTTCCAAATTATCGCTGCCTGTTAGGACATCGTCCACATAAAAGTCCTGTATTGCCGCAGCTCCCAATGGGTACTGGCTGGCTCCTTCCTCAGCCAATTTTTTCAAGCACTTGATTGCCAGGTACGGTGCAGACTTGGTGCCATAGGTGACAGTGGACAGTTTATAATATTTTAATTCGTCATTGATATTCTTTCGCCACATGATTAGTTGGAGATTTTGGTCTTCATCTGCCACTAAAATTTGACGGTACATCTTTGTTATGTCTGCCGTAAATACGTAGCGCTTTAAGCGGAATCTTGTAATAATAGCACTAATATCCTTCTGAACTTTTGGTCCTTTAAGCAGCAAATCATTAAGCGACAAATTGTTCTTTGTTTTTGCCGATGCATCAAAGACCACTCGCAGTTTTGTGGTGCTGCTATCGGGCTTGAGCACATAATGATGCGGCATAAAATAATGCGGACCGTTGAAATCTAATGCTGGAACTTCTTTCATGTGACCCAGATCTACATATTCTTGTAGAAATTGGTCATATTGCCCTTTTAAAACTGGTTGTTTGGATAATCTTCTTTCCATTGAGAGTAGCCGTTTATATGCCAATGATTTTGATTCGCCAAGTAAAGAAGCGTCACCCAGCAATGGTAAATTGACTATAAAACGGCCGCTGGAGTCTCGAGTCGTTGTAGCTTCGAAATATTCCTCGCATTTTTTGTCAGTAGATGATAGTATGACTGGACCGGAGCAATCTTCCAGCTCCCAGAATTTTTCTAGTTGCCGTTCCAAATTTATGTTTGAGATCCCGCAAAATGATGTACAGTTTGAAGCTTTTCCTAGAACTACCCAACCTAACGTGGTATTTTGTAGTATTGGTAGCTTCTCCAGCAACCGAATTTGGCCGTTTCTCATTATTTCGCCGTACACTTCCGCCCCCAAAAGGATGTCAATCTTGCCTGGTTTATTAAACGTTGGGTCGGCAAGTTTGATATGTTCAGGAATGTTCCAGCCATCGGTATTAATGTAGTATTGAGGTTGATTATTTGTGATTTCCTTGATCGCATAGACCTCTAATGGCGTAGCAAAATCTCTGCATGTAGATTTCATAGTAATGTTGATTCTATCACTTGCCTTCACTTGTGTGTTGCCGATGCCCGAAATGTTAATCTTTGGGTAACTTGTGCCGAATCCTAATTTCTTCCGCAACTTATCTGTAATGAAGTTCAATTGCGAGCCTGAGTCAAGTAAAACTCGTGCTTTGATGGGCTTTCCTTCACAGCTAATTGCTACTGCTAGCGCAGTTCCCAAGAACACGTATCCATTTGTTTCACTAAATTGGGCAGCCAGATTTGTGTTTTGTGCTTCCGTCGATGTCTCTGCGGGCCCTGGATTATGTAAGAGCGTGTTATGTCGTTTTCCACATTTCTGACAACCTCTTGACATGCACTTTTTGTTCCCGTGGCCTTTCTTCAAACAATTTGTGCACAAGTTCAGCTGCTTGGATTTTTCTAGCCGCTTTGCAGGGGATAATTTTAAAAAGGAATCGCAGTGATAAATTGCATGTGCCTTTTGGCAGAGTTTGCATTGTAGCTCCATATTGTTTCCCACCAACGCTGCTTGCTTAACTGGTTTGCTCTGCTGTTTAGATGGGCTTGTTCTCTGAGTGAGTGTTTCTAACGTCTGAAACCTGATCTCAATGAATTTTAACAACTCATCTAATGACGGTAGGTCTCTTGGTGATTTTAATGTTTGCTCATAAAGCGTATAAGAAGTTTTGTCCAGTTTTTTCAAAATTGTATGTACTACTATCGGGTCCCAATGTTCTTTTGCGGAAATTCCCATAGTTTGCAATGTGAACATACACTCTTTTGTGGTATCATGTAATGATTTGAGCGCTGCTGCTGACTCAATATTGATAGCTGGTTGTGCCATTAATTTATCCAGCAAAGCGTTAACTAACAACCGTTTGTTGGCATATCGATTCTGCAACATATCCCACGCCACGATGTAGTTGCTGTTTGAGATTGGCAAATGCATAATGAGCTTGGCTGCCTCCCCCGTTAAGTTCATCTTTAAATACCAGAACTTCTGGCAATTGCCAATAGGCTGATCATGAACCATTTGCCTGAACAAGTCTTCGAATTGTGGCAATTTTATATATTCTCCATCGAACTTTGGCAATTCTATTTTTGGAAGCTTCAATTGCGACTCGTTTGTGGGCTGTGTAGGGTTATTGATGTTATTCGGTTTTGCAAGACAACTATTCAAATCTATTAGGAGCTTTTCGCTTTGATTTTGTAATTCAAAAAATTGTTTTGAATCGTATCCAGACGATTCAATATCTTCAGCGATTTCCCAAATTAAATAATGGCTTTGTTCGATTTCATTCCATGCTTTTAGTAATTTTTCCTTTTTTAACTTTAAATATTCCATCGATTGGCCACTTACAGCAGTTGTACTGCTTATTAAGTGGTTGAGTGCCACTACCATAGCTTTATGCCTCTTCACTAGACGAGATAGCTCAGTATTCTCTACTTTCGTAGACACCTTGACGGGGCTTTGATAGTTGGTATTTGAAGAGGATTGACGTTCTTCAAAGATTGCGTTTTAACATGCTTAATCAACGACTGAATTTCAAATCTGAATTTTTCTTGAGCTATCTTGACCGTCCGATGGTAATCTTTAGCGAAATAGGGATGCTCGAGCGACACACCAGCGATTTCTCGTATCTGATCGTCGTTACTTTCGAATCTTTCCCAAAGGCCTTCAATTAACGTCAGTTTTTCTTCTAAATATGCAATCGTTTTCTTATCAGGCGATTGCTCGTGATACGCTTTTATAACTTTCTCGATCTCTTTACCGAGACGAGTTTGCTCAACTGCTAAAGACTCCATTGTCAAGAAGGTGATCTATTCTTTTTTAGAAAACGGGGTCACCAAAAATATGTTGCTTGAACGATGAATGGTTTTGAGCTACCTAAAATATCAGAGAGTAGGATTGCACTACTTCTAATATTAGAGTTGACTAAAAAACCAATACCTTGTGTAATTCCTTGAAATATTAGAAAGTAGGATTTCCTCTACTTCTAATATTGGAGTTAATTATATTTTTTTTGTATAATGAAAGACAAGAGAGCAGGATTCTCTACTTCTTGACTTCGCGAGCTGCTAATTAAACTCTTTCGCTTACTTAATAACTCTGAACTTTATTTTGCATAACAAGAGCTTAAATACTAATTACAGTTACTAGATACATATTTCATGATCAAAGTGCAATGAATATAGGTCAAGATGCATATTTCATAATTTAAAATTAACTAAATTGAATCTATATGAACTTGGGAGTTTATTTGATTTTACTTTTGTTTTCCAAAAAATGATGATCTTAGACACATTTAATTCAAAAGTATGTTGAATAATTCAAAATAATGTTGAAATATTAAACGAAAACAAATTTCTTATAAATATTCAGTCATTTAGAATTCTGAAAAGCTCTTCGGTTTCATCAGTATCGCATTCATCATAAATCCTAGCATTCATTCTATTTAACATTGGAGTGCTTGGAATAAAATTCGTACAACAACTTTTATTATAAAAGCAAAAAACTTAATTCTTATGAGTGCATTCATTGTTTCTAACAACAATTTGTTTCGAACTTTTGTTTTAATACTATTAAGAGTTGAGAATGCCCGTTCAACAATAGCATTCAAGCTAGGCAAAGATAATAAAACAAATACGCATTTGCTCAGATTTTCAAACATAGGTTTTCCGGAGGCTGTTTTTATTTGTGAAACTTTTTCCTAAAATGTTAATGTATCATTCGGAATATTTTGAAATACCTCAGACCATTTAATGTCCAACAGTTTTTCATATTCTGGTTCAAGATCCGAATAATACTTTTTGTCAACAAACAATAAGGGCAATTCGGCGAACTTTGGCCTCACACGATTTAAACATATTCGAGGCGAAAACATTTTTATTTTTTCGAAAACTTCTATGTTTGCAGGTAACCATTTTATCATCTCCTCAACTAATATCAGAAGAAAATCTTTGCATTTAAGCTGTAATTGTTTTCTATCACTATTATTTAAATTCGAATTATTTAATTCAGTTAAAAATTCTTGTCCATAATTTATGTCATTGAGGTCTAGGTGAGTAGAATAATCACTTATTCCAGTATTTAATTCAAAAATATTTGTACACGTTAGCAAAAAATTGTCCTTAAAAATTCGTCTTGCAAGCGACCTTATGGTAAGGATAATTTCTTCAATAGCAATACAGAAATCAATTGCATCTTTTTAAAATAAAGGTTTAAACCATTGATAGTTTTTAGTATGGGTTTCAGAAACTTCAATAAAATAAGATTCTTTTTATCTTTATAAATGTTAGCAAGGATAACAGCCTTGTAGCATCTTTCATTTTGAGCGGCGATAGAGAAAAATGTCTGCAATTCTAAATACTGCGTTAAGATCCTGTCAACAGCGTGAAATCTTACTAGCCATCTTGTACCACTTAAGGGAACTAAATTGAGAAAATTACCTTCTGAATTAATTATATTCCAAATTTCTTTGTATTTTGCTTTTCTTAGTGGACTGCGTGAAAACCAATTAAATGTTTCTTTAATTAGGAAGTCTACATCATCTGAAAAAGTTTCTGATGCCTTTGAAGCACATAAATGAAGACTGTGGCAAATACATTTGTTTAATATTAAATTTGGATTTTCTCGCTTCAATAAGGTGTACAATGAATTATTTTTTCCGCATAGATTACTAGCACCATCAGTACCAATTCCAATGATTTTCGTTACATTCAAATTAACTGAATCAAGATAACCTTTAAGAGCTTCAAAAATATCTTGTGAAGTAGTAGTTGTAACAAAAATTAAAGCAAGCAAGTTTGTAACAATCGTATTTTTCTTTTCAGAAAAATATTTAATACAAACGCACAAATATTTATCGTTTGAAATGTCAGTAGACTCATCTATTATTAACGAAAATAAAGAGTCACTTACATCTTCAAGAAGATCCTGTAGGATAACCGGAGCGATAACTTTTCTTATAATAGCAGTTGCCTTTGTCCGGTGCAGTTTAAACCGTAATGAATCACTTGACTTCGGATGGTAAATTTCATTTAATAAATCAGTAAGATGATCTACCGACCTTATTGATGAATGTACGGCTATATAAAACGAAATTTTAATTTCTTTTATCTTCTTTTCTTCAATAACATTTGAAGAATTGAAACCTATACAATACAAAAGAGAATTACTTTTGTTAAAAGAACGAAGTATTAAAGTAATTACCGCAAGCTTCTAGAGGCTTTTGGCGTTGAATTACACTGCAGCTTTTAACATGCTTTGGTGTTTTTGCATGTCTGATCAAGTCGGCTTTATGTGGACGGATTTTGTTGTTGCAAGTTTTGCAAAGTGCCATACCACATTCACTTTTAGCAATCCACCCTAAATTTCAGAATAAGTAAGCTACGATCTCTTATTTATTAAATTAAATTCAACATTACCAGCGAATTCAGCATTCTTTTCCCACAAATAATTGTATTTTCGTGCTTTGTCCGCCATTGTGTGTGAAGACTTGAATCTTAGTTTTATTTTTCTTTGTACATATGAATCATGAGCGTTCACTGATTCCTACAAAATCATATATTATATTTTCACACTTCACTGGTATCGACACTATCAAACATACATATTGTCATACTTTTCGGATTAAATTTATTTCACAAGTCATAACTTCAATAATACTGACAGACAACAGACACTATTAGACAACAAAAGGGAAGACAAGACATATGTTTAGTGACATTATTACACTTTCTCGATTACAAAATCAATGCCATCTAGCTGTCAATATTATAAAAATAAGTCAAATTAACTTTCAATGTGAAGTAATCAAATTTGTAAGTGTTAATTATCTAGTGATGAATATCCAATAAACAAAAAGAGCCAGGAAGAGCCAGTGGCGCATTTGATTATTTTAAAGCGCCCAGACGGAATAAAATGAGCCAGTTTTGGCGCAAAAGCGCCACATCTGGCAACCCTGGCTGCACCCCTGGAGACACCGGGTAGTACCGTTGTTTAATCGGGTTTGCAAATGTTTGTATCACATGTTCTACTACCGTGCTGCACCCAATACCTTCTTCCATCAATGAAAATTCTTCTTCCACCACTGACCTAAGTAAAATCTCTCCTGCCTGTGACATCTGTGATCTACCCCTCAATACCTTACACGTTGCAATTGATGCGGAGTCCCAGAGCCAATTACTAATGTCCAAAGCAATCTTGAATCTTCTTAAGAAATCTGATGAGTTGATGCGGTACAGCAGGTATTACCAGCAAGGTCAACCAGCTTGTAGCTCCCTTAAATTCTAATTAAACTAAAAAAAAGCTACTTAAAATTTATTCATCAATTTATTTATTTAAACAACATAAAATACAATTCATTTCCACGGGAAACTATCACGATCACCGCAGAGATTCACTTATCAAAAACCGAAATCCTACGCTTCTAGTTTCAGGACACAAAGGTTCTCCTCACAGCCCACTTATCTACGGAAGGGGAGGAAATGACCTAAAACCAGTTTTGGCACTTATTCCAACCACAACCAATTCTCCAATTACTCTCGGATTTCCCGGACTTTTCACTGAACCGAAAGAAAGTCGCGATCTGAGCTCCGCTGTAGTGATTTTAAAAGTTTCAACTGTCCGTAAAGGACTGCAGCGATGTTCTGCTGCCTCGGCAGAAGAAGATGGAGATATCTGCCGAGAATGCCCTCGTCTGGGGACGCGTGAATGCGCTGGCAGGCTAGCATTGCGGTGTCGTGGGGCGGGTCCATTTCCCCAGCACAAGGACCCACTACAAAAAATTTCGCACTCACGAATTTCTTGTGGTCAAACTAAAACGAGGCGACCGAAGTCGCAAAAAGTGTAGGTAACTACACCGAGAGAAAAAGGACTTGTTCCGAGAACAAGTGGAACATGTAAAAAGGGGCGGACTTAGGGTAACCTCGTCGTTACCCGACGAAGCTCATGGCCCACAAATGAGAGAAGGGCAACCGGGTGGTGATGGAGCCCCTTCGCACCCACCCAACCGGATTTAAATCCATATTTGTTGCAGTGGCCAGGCACTCCTCTTCTGAGTGGAAAACTCATACAACTTGACTTATACAAGCTTTCCCATCAGAAGAGGAGTACCCCGGTGACCAATTTATGCCATAGAATTATGCAATTCGATTGCATAACTCTATGTCACAAAGAGGCACTCTGCTTGGGCCACTCAACCCGCGACGTCACCTGAAACAAAAGAAGGATTAATGAGTACCCGGCGGCTGGCTCATATTTTGAGGTGGAAGCCTGCCAACGTACCGGGTCCTATACCCGGTTAGAATTGGAAGAAAGGAAAGACCGAGGAGTATCCTTTAATTCGACATTTCCTTTTTTATTATCTCAAAAAAAAATAACTACCAAGTTATACACGATTCAAACTTCCAATGTTTAAACTTCTTTCATACAATTAACTACCAAGTTATACACGATTCAAACTTCCAATGTTTAAACTTCTTTCATACAATTAACTACCAAGTTATACACGATTCAAACTTCCAATGCTTAAACTGCTTTCATACAATATTAGTTGCTCTATAGTGTAGCTATCTATTACCACTTGAATTTAATGCTAACATATACATCCTTTTGATAGTAGTAGCACACAATTAATAGCTTATTCCCGTTACACGCACATATACATTTTATATTGCAACAATGAAAATATTTACAACGTATTTTCCCTATTGTAATGAATTGATTATATTGTACATACTATCGATGAGATAATCATGTCGGGGGAAGTTTCTTATATGTAAAAAATTTGATTACGAAAGTTGATTTTCATTTTTATTAATTTCAAGTCATTCAATGAAGATATATAATTTAATAAAAACATGCAGGAAGAAAAATTTAAAAAAAGAAAGGGTACTTACCCCAAACCTCCTCCTACGAGCGCTCGTGTTCGGGGCGGGGAAGCCTGAAACTGGATCATTATTTTATTCCTTTTTAAAAATTTAGATTTAATCTATGTAAATTAAAACTCCGCGATTTTTCCGATCTCTACTGATCTCTTGTGGCGGTCAACAAATCTTCTCCGACACGTTTTACGTATGATTAAGACAACAAATTAGTTACAGTGTTCTACGTGAACTAAAAGTAAGGTTGATTGAAAAGTAACTGGTTGCTGTTCCGAACTCCGCTTTGCAACGATTTGGTTTCCGGTACTTGAGTTGCTTCCGAAATTTGCATGAATTTGCCTCAATGCTTTTTCCGATTGTCGAGGACCAGAGGATGATACGAAAGATACATAGGCGAATAGATTCGCGCTTCCAAACTCGATATCTCGCACTTTGCTGCCCACACGGAAACGTGATTTTCATCGATGGGAAATTGAATGGGAACGAGAGAAAATTTATCGAGAGATGACCGGAGCAGCTTTATTTATGCACCAAATTCACTGTTATTCCCGTTACAATTGCGAATTCTGCAGCACTGAACTTTGGGATTATGTTTTACTGCTGCAGATCTTACAGATACTTTCTGCTAAAGCCTCTGAAGATTCACCGAGAGAATATGTGAATGGCGTGCACTGCTTAGGTCGCGACTTCTTAGTTTTCACACGATTTTCGACTATCTCGAATTATTCGGCAAATTACTTGGCATAGGAAATAATTACAAATCCTAAAATATATTCAATGGCGGGTTACGGGTTGATGCTTTTTTAAGGGCGACGACACACACGCACACACGGGACGTCAACCAGACTTTTTGATCCCATATATTCCGACGGCTTTCCGATCACCCAACGGGTTTTATTCAAAGAGATATTCTTGTCCACAAAGGTTTGAAACGTTCGCACAAAATAATACATGGGAAATCCGCGCTTATAACATTTCACAAGATTTGTTTATTGTGGGTTTTAAGACGGGCCAAATGACAATTCTCCGCGGATACGACCACCTCACTCAAAGCTTGCCGCCGGACTCCTCAAAATCTCTTGGCGACAGCACCAGCAACACAAGCAAATGCCACTCCCGCTATCGCCACCGCTATCGCTGGCATTCAATTTTTCCAACCAATATTCAGCATCTTGTTTATTCACTGGACGTGTTGTAGTTGACGACGATACAAAGTTTGAATCCCATTCCTTTGATTGATTACCAGATGATCATCTGGCGGGGGTATAAAATTTTCTTGAATGTTGATGCGTTTCGAGACTTTACCATTTGAATGGGATTTTGTGTGGCTTGATTGCTGGATTTATGTGAGGGTAAATGTTCGTACGTATTGAATGAATAATGAATGCAGTTTGTTTTGCTATGAGAAAAAATGTTGTCTGCTCGATACTATTAGGTCATTTGCTGTTTTGTTGGTGTGTGTTTTAACCAACCAGAAAAAGAAATATGTTGCCCTAAACTATGCATGATTTTGTTTATTTAAATTTAGTTATTTCTTTATATTTGATTTTATATATCGCTTATCTACGTATATTGCTACTTTGTTGTAATGCTCGTAGGTTTTATTGCCCAAACCAAATACCTTCTTCGGTAAAAATGATTTGCTAGCATGATACAATAATTTCGTGTAAATAATTTACGAAACATTTTTAAGCTAATAATTTAACGGCTAGCTATATAATGTAATGTGACGCCTACGCCCGGGAATCGAAGTGATTCCAATCCCGAACCCTGGCGACCGGCCAGATATGTATGACTTCGAAGTGCAAGCAGACTTCATCTTTCGTTCGGATATCATTGCGCAGAAAATATTTTTTTTTAAATATTTATATCTGTGGATATAAATATTTGAAAAATAATATTAATTAAACACCGATACATTTCGAAGCATATCTATCTGGCAATGCCTCCCACAGTTGCCGTCAAAACGTCGAATAGACAGAAACGTGGAAACTGGTTGGAAGTGTCATTCTTGAGATAACCTTCAAAGAGTCGAGCTGAGAAATTCGGAATAGCAACCGGGGGCGAGTGTTCCGTGTGATTTTGAATTCAGTGCGAGATTTGGTACAATAAATAGTGCGGTGACATTTGCATTGTTTTTACGTGCTCCACGTAACCTGCTTCAGGATTCCCATTTTTTGTGCAGTTAAAAGGCTTATGCAAATGTGGTTGTAGCTTGTGCCGCATAGCGGTAATTTGACACACCTGTTACTTTGCACTTGTTTATGTTATACACACAGCAAGCATTGAGTCAAATGATCCTCTTCTGTCTTCACGACTTGAACAATTAATGAAAATTAATGAAGGTACGTAGGAACAATCAAATCTACTTTTAATGAGTCTTTAATGGTATTGCATGTTTCTAATCCTTTTTGAAGAGTTTTGACCATAATGTTGAAAGTAGGTGTATCGATGCCTTCACTACGTACGTTGGATCACGTCACTACTTGCCCGATGGATCAATTTTATCGATTCCACACTATGACGAAGTGTTCTAGGCGGCATGACATCATCTTTTCGATTGAAGCATAAGTTGCTTGCTAGTACGAGTATGTGGGCGGGCGATGTCATTGGGCACTACGATAACGCAGAACATAAACTTCAATCTTTTGCAATTTGGTTTCCACTTACACTAAGCTGTAATTTCATGGGACCTGGCTTTCCTGAACTTAAGTGGCGAAAGAATGGAACAGACGTCGATCGAGTGAAATCGCTTAAGGGCCAACATACTCGTATAGCTGAAGAAAGGAAATTCATAAAAGAAAAAAGTAGAAAGTTTGAAGCGAGGTGTTATTTTCATTGTTTTCGCTGTTGTGGCTGTGGGAGTCCCGTCAAATACAGGTGCTGTGGAAGGCGAGAAGACTATTCACTGTACAGTTGTTGGTACAGATCCAACAATTACGTGGGCAAGCGACAACAAAACTAAATGAAACAACAGGCGTGTTGGGCCGTGCGAAACAGGGCGGTATACTGTGCCAATGTGAGTACTTTATGGAACTTGTGATACATTATCCGTGCCAGTCTGTTTTTTTTGCTTCGCCACGTTCAGTTTTAAAGTAGTAGAATAATGAAAGTCCCTGTAAAACAACAGAAATTAAAGTACAACATTAATACCTACAAAAGGCAGATCCGCGTCAACTTAGCAAATATTTATTCACTTGTATGTTCATTTTACTTTCCTTATCGTGTCCAAAATAATTCAAAATTGATGGACCACAGGCACAATTCCAAAACGACCTGGAGCAAAATTATGAACTCCTATTAAGCATTTTTTTGTAAGGAACATTCTAGTAGACGAATATATTGACTGGAATTTTACAAATGTAGGTTCTCAATTAAAACCTAGGATAACTCTGCATAATAAAATCAAAATGATTGGAAGGATAAGCCAAAATTAAATTGCATAAGGATCAGACGAACTGATTAATACAAAAAGAAAATAGATTGCTTTAAAAAGAAGTTACATACTTACTACAAACAAAACGGAACGCATAGTTAAAATACTCAAAAAATTGAAGACAATCAACCAATATCTCCCCATCCCAACTAGAACCTTAGACTTCCTTCCTCTTGTCCCCTTCGAGTTACAAGACAAAAACCAACAGTTAAGTTGAGACATAGTAATATGACCAAAAGGTTTTGAAAACATTTGCCAACCGAAATAAAAAAAAATTTAAACAACCAAAGGCCCAATGATCTAATAGTCTTATTCATATATACGCGCATATGCATCCATGCATGTGATTCAATTTTGGTTATACGAAACTTAATCGAAATAGGGTGAAAACGAGAATGGCTGTTTTCTTTACTATTCATTACATATTTAGTCTCCTTTGAAGTTGCAAGAAGTTTTCAATATTTAAAAATATCGTGACTAACCTTTTTAATATTGTAGTTTTCTTCCGGCTAATGAGGTAGAACAAATCCAAATTTGGGCTCATATCGTTATAAATGTTTACATTTTATAGAAAAAAAAAAACAACTTTTTTCTAATAACCTGGCTCCAATAAGTTTAAAACAGATCTTTTCTGAATAATTTAGTAAATGTAGTTTTAACAATATACTTCGGTGTTCAGTGAGAAATTTACTAAAGTTCTTTTGCTTCTGAATAAAATAAACGGTGCTAACAAAATGATTTTAATAATTTTAATTCGCTGAGACTACAATGCAATATAAATGAGGAGTGATTCCTTCCCCAATAATCATTATAAATGTTGTATCGGAATTTGTTTGCCTCAGCCAAAACCCATATCGAGCTAGATATAGTCTATGAAAAAGAAAAAGTAGGCCATTGAAAGGGATCTATTAAGTTTAAAATTGCTAAATGTCGTTGTAGTATGTAAACGAAACTACAATAAGTATTTTCAAGAAAAAAAAAGCTTTTGCGTTAGGAAAATAACATAAAACGAATCGTTGAAAAGAGTGATTTTCGGAAAAGACTGCTTTACGCTAAGGTTATCATAAATTTAAGTTCATTTCATCCATTAAGCTCTAGGAGGATAATAAAAGAAAGTCTCTAGAAAAAAATGAAGGCCGAAATCTCTGTTGATAATCATAAGTTATCTCGCGTTTAAAACGAATTTTACCATTTCATCACTATTTTCATTCGCGTTTTATAACATGTAAAAGCCACACCACTGACTGGGAAAAAAAAAGTCTTAAACGCTTCAGGGATATGTTAAACCGAAGATTATATACATTAATAAGATGGAATTACTAAAAAGAACTGAGACTGATTAGAATAAGAAAACTTTCTTCGTTAAAAGGCTCTGAGAGAATTCAGATCTAGAAATACTTAATAAAATATCCTCGGGAATATGCCGATTGACTCTTGAATGGAAAGTGTGGAAATTTTATTTAAATTAAGTTTAAAACGAAAACTTATGTTTGTTCAAATTATTCGAATGCTGAAAAATACTTTAATAAGTTCCATTCCAAATACTAAGGTATAACGAGCCAAGTTGATGTTTCAAATTTTTTTTTTTTTCTATCACATAAATGTACTTGTATATCATAACATGTATCTTATAATTTCAATTGGAAAATTAATTTTCAAGAACGCCATTAATTTCCTCTAGAATATAGTAGAAGAAAGCATTAGAATTATAATCATTTAATGAATCCTGTTCGTAGAAACATCCTATATTAGTAAATTGATTACGTATATGATAAAATACAATAGAACAAACAATTAAAATGAATTGCTAACAAAAAACGGATTTTCCTTTTCAGTGGTTCTTCTTTTTCAGCGGGAAGTGAAGTGCAGGGTAGGTATGCCGTCGCGAGGGTAGGGTTTGGAAAAAATCCACTGATGTCGGTTTAGCGTCGTGCGCGGAACGCGGTACCAAAGTTGTTTTTGGTTTTTCCTTAACGTAGCATTCGTCGGGTTGAGTTAACGTAGTATACTTTTTGGTACCGCGTCGGGAATTCGGGAACGCGAAATAAAAATTAGATTGTGTTCTTTTTGACTGGTTATGAGAAGAAATACGGAGTAACGTAGAATAGGTTTCCTCTCCGTATGGTTTTGTTTGTAACGCGTTTGAAAACGGGCGTGTATAGGTGGCTGAATTATGTAAATGAGCGTAACCCATTCGGAGACCCGCGACCGAAATCCTCTCCGAACTAGCTGGCCGACAAGCAGCCACCGCGTGAATGGGTTACGGTGCCCGGATTGGTTGACCGGTTGGTGCCATCCGTTGGCACTACTCAGACTTTACGTCTAGAACCGATGAGAGGTCGGTTCCGCGTTCGGATCTAAAATAACTAAATCATTACAAATGGCGCCCAACGTGGGGTCTAAAACATCCTAAGGGGGAAAGAAATTCGCGTCTTCTGACGAGTTGGTCCTTTACGGAGGATGTAAAGTACTTTGGTACTCGAGTCCCACTATCAGGAGCAGTGGAGTTGTGTGATACACTCTAGCAGTCGCTTCACGTGAGCTGTAGCTTCCGCTCTCCTTTGTTTGATTTTGTTTTCGCGACAGAATCCTTCCGATGTGTTGTCCCAGGCTAACCCCTGTAAGGACCTTCTATTTTCTTGATGGAACTGCCAGCCTGATGGGTTTACCTATCAGCATGGACTCTCAAGAAAATAGAAGGCTACCTTGCCTTTATGTCGCGGAAGGATTCTACTTATTTCGTATGCGTGATAGACAGTGGTATCGGTTCAACGTTCGGTGGCGTATGCTGGAATTGCGGAGCCCGGAATGCTTCCACGCGTCGGGAATTTTGACCGCGTATTAAGCTGTTACGGTAGCTATACCACTTGTCTCGTCGAGTCATTTAACGTAGTTTAGAGACGGTTTTGTAATGTATGTGGGATTAGGGGATAAATTTTGTAAATCGACCGAAAGCACCCTTTCTTCGGCAGAGTACCACGCACTCTCATTTCCCGTTGGAGAAGTCGACTACTGGAAAGGAAAGTGTGTATTCAAAGAATTTTTTTTCCTATTTTATAGAAATAGCTCGCCACTATCGGCCACTAATATATATTTCTAAGCTTCCATATATATTAAGTTAGTAGTAGGAGTAACCTACCTTTCTGTTTTTTTTAAGGAGTACCCATTGCCAACACACATTAATAATCAAAGATGGCAACGAAGCGGACCCCACATAAGCGTTGGACCAGATCCAAAACGGTCCAACCAGCTAACTGCGGGATCTGCTTCGAGGACGTAGTGGAGGGGGTACACAGCGTGCGATTGGATTGTGGACATCTATTCCATCGTGCCTGTGTCCAACAGCTCCTCCTCACGTCCGATCTTTGCCCGTTATGCCGGCGACCCATCGAGCGGACCGCCGTAGACTTCCCCCTCGGAACGCCCGTCCCAACGCGTGGGGCAGTGGCGAAAGGGGTTCCAGAGGCCGAACCGCCCCAACCACTGTTGGACCTTCAAGGAGCCGTAGGCGGGGAAGTTCCGGCTGCAGTTGTCGTGTCCGAGGTGACAACCATGCCTTCCGCCCACTTCATTGACACCCTCGTGGCGTTGATGCGAGATATGTCGGAGAGGATTGGCAACTTGGAGGGAAAGCTCCAGAATCTCCCCATGAGCCAACTACCCAGCCGCGTGAGAACTCCGCTTGGCTGGGAGCCCAATCCCAGTGTGGCTATGCCCCACTCTCGACCATCCGATCAATGGGCCCTACCTCCAAGGAACTCGGGAATGGATCCCAGAGCTCCCAAATATAGACCACGACACAGCACCGCACCTCCGTTGGTACCTCCAGTCCCCGAGGCAGTTCCGTACAACAGGTCAATCGAGGATGCGATCCCCCCCGGGAACGCATTGACACCTTTCCGAGACCCGACGCCTCGTATCATGGAGAGTTGGTGCCTGAAATTTACGGGTTTCAACGATATGATATCGGCGGACCGGTTCCTTTTCCGGATTCAGGCGTTAGTATCCAGCACCCTGGGAGGTGATTCCTCGGCCTTCCTCCGGCATGCACATCTTTTGTTCAGCGGCGACGCTGCCGACTGGTACTGGAGTTTTAAGGAATCGACGCCACGTCCCACTTGGAACTTTTTCAGTGCAGCCTTCCGCAATCGATTTGAGGATGGCTTCACTGAGAGAGAACTAAGGGAACAGATAAAGAAACGGAAACAAGGCGCTCACGAACCGTTTGACCAGTACTACACAAGTATAGTGAGATTGAGCACTCGCTTGCGAACAACCATGCCCGAGGACGAACTGGTAGAAATTATCAGAGAGAATATGCGTTGGGATCTTCAGAACAGCCTTCTGCGTTTTCCCATCAACACCATACAGGGATTGCGCCTCCATGCCCGTAGGCAAGAACAATTGGATGAGCGGCGAGGTACCTTCCGTCCACAACCTCGCATAACGGGACCAAATCCCCGAAATCATCACACCGCGGAGTTGATGGCAGCGGACCACCTACTTGCTGATCCAGTACCAGTACCGAGGAGCGGAGCACCACAGGAGCTTGAGGACACCGCAATGATTGACAAACCCTCCCTTGAAGCAGTTACCAGCCCGACGGTCTGTTGGAACTGCAAACAAACGAGGCATCGGTTCTATGCTTGTCCAGCGGAGCCGACGCTTTTCTGTTACCGATGCGGGAAGGCCGACACATATGCACCTGACTGCGCAAATTGCAAACTGCGAAAAAACTTGCCACCGAGTGCCGCGACCACCCGTCGGCACTCCTAAACCCCGGACGAACCAATCCTGACCCCATCACTAGCTATGACCAAGCCCCCGACATGACTCCAATTCTGCTGACTCGCACCGCTAAACCCAGTTCTCTCGAAGTTCCACAACCGACGCCATCCTTCGCCGAGGCCAACGCGCAAGGAAATGATAGCGAGGCGAAAGTTCCTTGGCATGTCAAACCTTTCCACGTCAGGCTGCGGAATTATGTGGCTACTCGACAGCGCATCTTCCATGAGGAGTTGGCTACAAATGTCCCACCGCGAAGAAAGCGAGCCACGCGTCGGATGCGGAGCTTCTGGAGAAGGGTCAGGCAGTCGAGGAAGGTGCTGAAGGACATACACTTAGACGAATTATTGAGGGATGACGTTCGGCCATATGCGTCAGTACACCTCCTGCAAAAACGAGTGTCAGGCTTAGTCGATACGAGAGCCAGCGTGAATTGCATATCCGCCGATTTTGCAGGGGAGGTACTGGCAATGCACGCGGATCAAATTCACCATTTTACCTCCTGGTTAAGCACGGCGGACGGAACTCGTCACTCTGTAGTGGGAAAAATTACGACGGATGTCACCTTTAAGGGAGTAACTAAACCTCTGAAATTTTACATCATACCTCAATTAACCCAGAATCTTTATCTAGGAGTGGATTTCGTTCGAAAATTTAACTTGGCCTCGGCACTGTTTTCCGGTACGACCCTGGAGTCCGTCACCACAGTTCCGGACCAATCTCAAACCACTCATTTATTACGACATACACTGGATGTAAATCAGCAACTGCGACTTGACTCGGCTATATCAGCTTTTCCATCGCATGAGAAGAAAGGTCTCGGGCGGACTGCACTGGTGTTCCACACTATAGATGTGGGGGATGCTAAACCCATAAAACAGAGACATTTTGCCATATCTCCGGCGAAGGAAAAGTTGTTATATGCCGAAGTGGATCGAATGCTAGCGTTAGGCGTAATCGAAGAATCACAGAGCGCGTGGGCTTCCCCAGTCACCTTAGTTGTCAAGCCGAACAAGGTCCGGCTATGCTTAGATGCCAGACGCTTGAACGCCGTCACTGTCAAGGACGCATACCCTCTACCGTTGATTGAAGGCATTTTGAGTCGGTTGCCTAAAGCCCACTTCATCACGAGCTTAGACCTCAAGGACGCCTTCTGGCAAATTCCTTTAGACCCTGGTTCAAAGGAGAAAACAGCAACAGAAGAGTCAGTTCGTGATGACGGAGGTGAAGTATTTAGGTCACACCATTGGGCACGGCCATATCAAGACCGATCCGGACAAGACTCAAGCGATTGACGTTTTTCCATTACCCAAGACCACCAAGCAATTACGCCGATTCTTAGGCTTATGCGGATGGTACCAGCGTTTTGTACGTGACTATGCCACCATTACCACTCCTTTGACCGACATGCTGCGTAAGGGACGTAAATTCGTCTGGGAAGAGCCCAGCTTCCGAGCCTTTGAAGAGCTAAAGAAGAGTCTGACTACAGCCCCCGTACTGCACAGCCCGGACTTTGACAAACCGTTCTCAATCCATTGTGACGCGAGTCAACATGGGGTGGGAGCAGTCTTAGTCCAGGTTGCACAAGACGGCGAGGAGAGACCTATAGCCTTCATGTCTCACAAGTTGAACCCAGCCCAGCGAAATTACACGGTCTCCGAGCAGGAATGTCTAGCTGCGGTGTTGGCAGTGAAACGCTTCCGAGCCTATGTGGAGGGACACACCTTTGAAATCGTTACGGACCACGCTTCTCTGAAATGGCTAATGAGCCAGACTGATCTCAACGGCAGATTGGCCAGGTGGGCACTGAAATTACAGGCATTTGACTTCACAATTCGCCACCGAAAATGAAGCCAGCATGTAGTCCCCGACACCCTATCCAGAATGTTCGCTCCTGAAGGAGCCGAGTTGGTCCAAGAGGACGACAGCCCCCAATTGATCGATCTGGACCATCCTGCCTTCAAGTCAGCCAGCTACACCCAACTGATTCACACTATCCAGAATCAACTGTCCCAGCTTCCTGAACTGCGGGTGACGGATGGATTTATTTATAAGCGGATGGGACACGCATCCGGAGACCCCATACAAGAAGAAGAACAGTGGAAGTTGTGGGTGCCCGAAGAATTAACCACTGATCTTATCAGACGGGCTCATGACCACCCATCAAGTGCGCACGGCGGATACGGTCGTACACTTAGGCGGTTGAAAACCTGTTTCTTTTGGCCTAAGATGGCACAACAGATAAAAGCGTACGTAGCCTCCTGTGAGCTGTGCAAGTGCACTAAAGCGCCCAACACCATTCTTCGGCCTCCCATGGGTAAGGTTGAGGTCCCCGAACGCGTGTTCCAGCGCTTGCACATTGATCTTATCGGTCCTTACCCTCGATCTGCTTCTGGTCACACGGGAGCTGTCGTGGTCCTGGACCAGCTATCTAAGTTCCCTATCATAGAACCACTACGTAACATGCACACTGGACCTATACTCAGCTTCTTGGAGAACCGAGTCTTTCACATGTTTGGAGTTCCGGAGAAACTTGTCTCCGACAACGGGGTCCAGTTCACCTCAAGCAAGTTCCGAGACGTAATGTCCAAATACGGCATCATCCACCAACGAACCGCCGTCTATTCACCACAAGCCAACGCATCCGAACGACTGAACCGTACGCTCATAGCGGCCATTCGCGCCTATGTCCACCCGAATCAGAAGGACTGGGATCGCAAGTTGTCCGCCATCACTAGTGCTCTGCGCTCGTCGTACCACGCCACTACCGGCATTTCGCCGTATTTCGCATTGTTCGGCCAGTACATGATCTGTCATGGAAGCGCTTACCGGCTATTGCGGCAGCTGAAATCGCTAGAGGACCCAATCGTGGTTCTGGAACCGCACGAAAAGCTCCAACTTCTGCGAGATCAACTGCGGGAGAAGATTGAAGAAAGTAGACGGATGGGAGAGGAGCGGTACAACTTGCGATCCCATCCTTCTGGCTTTAAGGCAGGCGACGAAATATATCGTCGAAACTTCCGGCAGAGCGATGCCACCCGACATTACAATGCCAAACTAGACAAGAAATTCGTGAAGTGTCGAGTCCTACAAGTAATAAGCCCCACACGATACCTCATCGCGGACATGGCTGGTAAAACCCTGGGAATTTACCATGCAAAAGACCTTCGACGATGAAGTGCAACTATTTCACGCGAGAAAAAAAATATGGCTTACCTAAATCTCTGCCTGGACGAAGACCTCCGAGTAACACCTGACTCCCTACTGTATAGCCACTATCGAGTTTCACTGAAATTGTTGTAGCCTATTCCTCGAAATCGACCTTCGACCCGCCCCGGCCCTAACCAAGACCTTTTACATAGGAGGCGGGATCGGAGTTACTTCGATTTTGGGGGGGGGGAATGTGTAATGTGACGCCTACGCCCGGGAATCGAGGTGATTCCAATCCCGAACCCTGGCGACCGGCCAGATATGTATGACTTCGAAGTGCAAGCAGACTTCATCTTTCGTGCGGATATCATTGCGCAGAAAATATTTTTTTTTAAATATTTATATCTGTGGATATAAATATTTGAAAAATAATATTAATTAAACACCGATACATTTCGAAGCATATCTATCTGGCAATGCCTCCCACAGTTGCCGTCAAAACGTCGAATAGACAGAAACGTGGAAACTGGTTGGAAGTGTCATTCTTGAGATAACCTTCAAAGAGTCGAGCTGAGAAATTCGGAATAGCAACCGGGGGCGAGTGTTCCGTGTGATTTTGAATTCAGTGCGAGATTTGGTACAATAAATAGTGCGGTGACATTTGCATTGTTTTTACGTGCTCCACGTAACCTGCTTCAGGATTCCCATTTTTTGTGCAGTTAAAAGGCTTATGCAAATGTGGTTGTAGCTTGTGCCGCATAGCGGTAATTTGACACACCTGTTACTTTGCACTTGTTTATGTTATACACACAGCAAGCATTGAGTCAAATGATCCTCTTCTGTCTTCACGACTTGAACAATTAATGAAAATTAATGAAGGTACGTAGGAACAATCAAATCTACTTTTAATGAGTCTTTAATGGTATTGCATGTTTCTAATCCTTTTTGAAGAGTTTTGACCATAATGTTGAAAGTAGGTGTATCGATGCCTTCACTACGTACGTTGGATCACGTCACTACTTGCCCGATGGATCAATTTTATCGATTCCACACTATGACGAAGTGTTCTAGGCGGCATGACATCATCTTTTCGATTGAAGCATAAGTTGCTTGCTAGTACGAGTATGTGGGCGGGCGATGTCATTGGGCACTACGATAACGCAGAACATAAACTTCAATCTTTTGCAATTTGGTTTCCACTTACACTAAGCTGTAATTTCATGGGACCTGGCTTTCCTGAACTTAAGTGGCGAAAGAATGGAACAGACGTCGATCGAGTGAAATCGCTTAAGGGCCAACATACTCGTATAGCTGAAGAAAGGAAATTCATAAAAGAAAAAAGTAGAAAGTTTGAAGCGAGGTGTTATTTTCATTGTTTTCGCTGTTGTGGCTGTGGGAGTCCCGTCAAATACAGGTGCTGTGGAAGGCGAGAAGACTATTCACTGTACAGTTGTTGGTACAGATCCAACAATTACGTGGGCAAGCGACAACAAAACTAAATGAAACAACAGGCGTGTTGGGCCGTGCGAAACAGGGCGGTATACTGTGCCAATGTGAGTACTTTATGGAACTTGTGATACATTATCCGTGCCAGTCTGTTTTTTTTTGCTTCGCCACGTTCAGTTTTAAAGTAGTAGAATAATGAAAGTCCCTGTAAAACAACAGAAATTAAAGTACAACATTAATACCTACAAAAGGCAGATCCGCGTCAACTTAGCAAATATTTATTCACTTGTATGTTCATTTTACTTTCCTTATCGTGTCCAAAATAATTCAAAATTGATGGACCACAGGCACAATTCCAAAACGACCTGGAGCAAAATTATGAACTCCTATTAAGCATTTTTTTGTAAGGAACATTCTAGTAGACGAATATATTGACTGGAATTTTACAAATGTAGGTTCTCAATTAAAACCTAGGATAACTCTGCATAATAAAATCAAAATGATTGGAAGGATAAGCCAAAATTAAATTGCATAAGGATCAGACGAACTGATTAATACAAAAAGAAAATAGATTGCTTTAAAAAGAAGTTACATACTTACTACAAACAAAACGGAACGCATAGTTAAAATACTCAAAAAATTGAAGACAATCAACCAATATCTCCCCATCCCAACTAGAACCTTAGACTTCCTTCCTCTTGTCCCCTTCGAGTTACAAGACAAAAACCAACAGTTAAGTTGAGACATAGTAATATGACCAAAAGGTTTTGAAAACATTTGCCAACCGAAATAAAAAAAAATTTAAACAACCAAAGGCCCAATGATCTAATAGTCTTATTCATATATACGCGCATATGCATCCATGCATGTGATTCAATTTTGGTTATACGAAACTTAATCGAAATAGGGTGAAAACGAGAATGGCTGTTTTCTTTACTATTCATTACATATTTAGTCTCCTTTGAAGTTGCAAGAAGTTTTCAATATTTAAAAATATCGTGACTAACCTTTTTAATATTGTAGTTTTCTTCCGGCTAATGAGGTAGAACAAATCCAAATTTGGGCTCATATCGTTATAAATGTTTACATTTTATAGAAAAAAAAAACAACTTTTTTCTAATAACCTGGCTCCAATAAGTTTAAAACAGATCTTTTCTGAATAATTTAGTAAATGTAGTTTTAACAATATACTTCGGTGTTCAGTGAGAAATTTACTAAAGTTCTTTTGCTTCTGAATAAAATAAACGGTGCTAACAAAATGATTTTAAAAATTTTAATTCGCTGAGACTACAATGCAATATAAATGAGGAGTGATTCCTTCCCCAATAATCATTATAAATGTTGTATCGGAATTTGTTTGCCTCAGCCAAAACCCATATCGAGCTAGATATAGTCTATGAAAAAGAAAAAGTAGGCCATTGAAAGGGATCTATTAAGTTTTAAAATTGCTAAATGTCGTTGTAGTATGTAAACGAAACTACAATAAGTATTTTCAAGAAAAAAAAAAGCTTTTGCGTTAGGAAAATAACATAAAACGAATCGTTGAAAAGAGTGATTTTCGGAAAAGACTGCTTTACGCTAAGGTTATCATAAATTTAAGTTCATTTCATCCATTAAGCTCTAGGAGGATAATAAAAGAAAGTCTCTAGAAAAAAATGAAGGCCGAAATCTCTGTTGATAATCATAAGTTATCTCGCGTTTAAAACGAATTTTACCATTTCATCACTATTTTCATTCGCGTTTTATAACATGTAAAAGCCACACCACTGACTGGGAAAAAAAAGTCTTAAACGCTTCAGGGATATGTTAAACCGAAGATTATATACATTAATAAGATGGAATTACTAAAAAGAACTGAGACTGATTAGAATAAGAAAACTTTCTTCGTTAAAAGGCTCTGAGAGAATTCAGATCTAGAAATACTTAATAAAATATCCTCGGGAATATGCCGATTGACTCTTGAATGGAAAGTGTAGAAATTTTATTTAAATTAAGTTTAAAACGAAAACTTATGTTTGTTCAAATTATTCGAATGCTGAAAAATAGTTTGATAAGTTCCATTCCAAATACTAAGGTATAACGAGCCAAGTTGATGTTTCAAATTTTTTTTTTTTCTATCAGATAAATGTACTTGTATATCATAACATGTATCTTATAATTTCAATTGGAAAATTAATTTTCGAGAACGCCATTAATTTCCTCTAGAATATAGTAGAAGAAAGCATTAGAATTATAATCATTTAATGAATCCTGTTCGTAGAAACATCCTATATTAGTAAATTGATTACGTATATGATAAAATACAATAGAACAAACAATTAAAATGAATTGCTAACAAAAAACGGATTTTCCTTTTCAGTGGTTCTTCTTTTTCAGCGGGAAGTGAAGTGCAGGGTAGGTATGCCGTCGCGAGGGTAGGGTTTGGAAAAAATCCGCTGATGTCGGTTTAGCGTCGTGCGCGGAACGCGGTACCAAAGTTGTTTTTGGTTTTTCCTTAACGTAGCATTCGTCGGGTTGAGTTAACGTAGTATACTTTTTGGTACCGCGTCGGGAATTCGGGAACGCGAAATAAAAATTAGATTGTGTTCTTTTTGACTGGTTATGAGAAGAAATACGGAGTAACGTAGAATAGGTTTCCTCTCCGTATGGTTTTGTTTGTAACGCGTTTGAAAACGGGCGTGTATAGGTGGCTGAATTATGTAAATGAGCGTAACCCATTCGGAGACCCGCGACCGAAATCCTCTCCGAACTAGCTGGCCGACAAGCAGCCACCGCGTGAATGGGTTACGGTGCCCGGATTGGTGGACCGGTTGGTACCATCCGTTGGCACTACTCAGACTTTACGTCTAGAACCGATGAGAGGTCGGTTCCGCGTTCGGATCTAAAATAACTAAATCATTACAATAAGCAAGACTTTATCTTAAATTATCACAATGAAGTAGTAAAATTATTTAACAATGCTACGAGTACTGTGGGGTTGGAGTTAGAAAAGACTGCAAAATCTCTACGAAACTTCCGAAAACGCATAATTAACTCTACCGAATTTCGCGTTTGACGCAAAAGATTTCATTATGTTAGGGAGAGGTACAGATTATTCTATTTTTATTCAAAACTCTCGCAATTCATTGTACTATACTGTTCATAGGATTGTATAGTGATGAGCATATTGTTTAGAGGATTGAATTTCATGAACCTGGTTCATGAGGTCCCCTCTAAATTGTATAACAGCCGATTATTTCGCCAGTCCCATATTTTCACGTCTTTTCTAATAGAATAAGCAACAAAATCATGTATCGGATGGAAGCATATCGAAGGAATGATGTTGCCAAATTCGGTTTGATTTCCATAGAACTCTTGCACGCTGGCTTTTGAACCTTATCTGCTCGATTACTACAGGGCAGCTAATTTTCTCGCGATCCCAAGGCGATGTGGATTGCGAAAAAGGAGCTGAAGGATCTTTCAGTATAACATGGGTTGTCTTCGGCGTCGGAACAAGGCGTGACGAACAATAAAAGAAAACAAAATTGACAGACGGACGGACTGACACGTATGTTTATGTTTTGCCGGAAGTATACAACCCTTGCGCGTTTTTGAAAATGTATGCGGACGGACAAAACAGACGTGGCTAATTATCTATCGGCGTAGGTCTTTCGCGTGGTATATCCCCACTTCTTTTCCCGATGGGTCCGTTATCAGGTAACGACTAGGTCCCATTACCTTCTTTATGCGGCTTTCCAAGAATCGCCTGTCCAGCTTGGCGTTGTAATGCCCCGCAGCGTCACTTTGGCGGAAATTGCGCCGGAAAACTTCAACTCCTTCTTTGAAATTGGCCGATCGTGACCTGAGATTGTACTGCGCCTCATTTGCACGTCCCGCGGCCTTAATCTTCCGTCCGATTTGTTGGCGGAGGTCTCCTAAACGCTCGTGGGGCTCCAGCGCAACGAAGGGGTCTCCCAAACACTTTAATTGCCGTAACAGCCGGTATGATTTACCGTGGCAAATCATGTGCTGTCCAAAGGCGGCAAAGTAAGGGGCGACACCGGTGACGGAATGATATGAGGATCGCAGGGCGCATGTGATGGCGGACAATCGCCGATCCCAATCTTTTTGAGATGGGTGGACGTAGGAACGGATCGCGGCCAATAGGGTGCGGTTCAACCGTTCGGAGGCGTTAGACTGAGGAGAGTATATGGGCGTCAGTTGGTGTTCAACGCCATACTGCTCGAGTAGGCCCTTAAACTGCCGAGACCGGAACTGTACTCCGTTGTCCGAGTACACACTCTCCGGAACCCCGAACACATGGAACACCCGGCTCTCTAGGAATTTCACGATAGATGGAGTTGTGAATTTACGGATAGGTTCCACCAGTGGAACGACTATATCTCCGATGTGTCCCATGGATGATCGAGGATATGGACCGAGTAGATCTATGTATAGACGTTGGAATACGCGTTCTGGGACGTTGAGTTGACCCATAGGAGGTCGAAGAGGCTGGTTGGGCGCTTTGGTGCCTTTACAGGTCTCACAGGCGCTCACGTAGTCTTTGACCTGGGATGCCATTTTAGGCCAAAAGAAGTATTTCTTGAGTCGCCGTAACGTCCGACCGTAACCTCCGTGGGCACTTAAAGGATGGTCATGTGCGCGGAGGATCAGATGTTGTGTCATTTCCTCCGGTACACAGAGTTTCCAGGACTCTTCTTCCTGCCATGGATCACCAGTGGCATCTTCATTTCGTCTATACACGTAGCCGTCTATTACTTTCAAATCAGGCAGCTGCGATTGTTGGGTCGCGATGGTTTGCCTCAACTCTTTGTAGCTGTCTGATTCGCAATGTGGGCTGTCCAAATCTATCTCGATGGGGTCCTCGTCATTTATTGTCAATTCGGCTCCCTCTGGGGAAAACATTCGTGAGAGAGTGTCGGGTACGATGTTCTGGATCCCTTTCCGATGTTTGATGGAAAACTTGAACCCTTGCAGTTTAAAAGCCCATCTTGCTAGGCGTCCATGTAAATCTGCCTGGTTCATCAACCATTGTAGCGAAGCGTGGTCCGTGATGATCTCGAATTGGTGGCCCTCGATATAAGCTCGGAATTTCTTCACAGCCATTACCGCTGCCAAACATTCCTGCTCGGAAACAGTATAGTTTCTTTGGGCCGAGTTCAGCTTATTGGACATGAAGGCGATGGGAGCTTCCTCTCCCTCTTCAGTCAATTGCACCAGCACGGCTCCTACTCCATGTTGACTTGCGTCACAATGAATGGAGAAGGGCTTCGTGAAGTCAGGGCTGTGCAAGACAGGAGCTGATGTGAGGGCTTGTTTTAGCTCTTCAAATGCCTTTCGGCTGAGTTCGGTCCAAATGAACTTCCCTTTCCGCAGCATGTCTGACAGGGGCGCTGACACTGTTGCATAATTCCGAACAAACCTTCGGTACCAACCGCACACACCAAGGAAACGTCGTAGCTACTTAACTGTTTTGGTAAGGGGAACTCATCAATCGCACGAGTTTTGTCTGGATCCGTTTTGATAGTGCCATGTCCTATGACATGTCCTAGGTATCGGACTTCTTCCATGACAAACTTACTTTTCTGTACGTTGATGGTGAGTCCCGCCTTACTGATGTGCAGGGCTACTTCTTGTAGGAGTAGGAGGTGTTGGTCGAACGTTTCCGTGATGAGTAACAGATCATCCAGGTACACGAACACTTGGTGTTTCAGGTGAGGTGGGATGACCTTGTCCATCAGCCGAGTCATCGTTTGCGGCGCGTTACACAGGCCAAAGGGCATTGTGACGAACTGATATAATGGTCGTTCAGGCACTGTGAAGGCGGTCTTATCCCTCGACCCCTCATCGAGTGGAATTTGCCAGAAGGCGTCTTTTAGGTCAAGACTGGTAATATAATTGGCTTTCGGCAGTCTCCCTAGTATTCCATCGATGAGTGGAAGAGGGTACGCGTCCTTGATGGTGACCGCATTTACCTTACGGGCATCTAGACAAAGGCGGACTTTACCTGGCTTCACCACCAAAGTTACCGGTGAGGACCAGGCACTTTGGGACTCCTCTATGACCCCCAACTCGAGCATCCTATCCAGCTCCGCATACACCAATTTCTCCATGGCCGGTGAGATGGCATAGTGTCTCTGCTTAATCGGCTTACTATCGCCAACATCGATGGCGTGTGAGACTAGGGTGGTGCGGCCAAGGCCTTGGGTAGCGTAAGATGGAAAAGCAGCGATGGATGCTTCCAGGCGTTGCCGTTGGTTAGGCGTCAGTTCATGCCTATCGGGAATAGAAGTGAGTTCGTTGACATATCTGGTATTTAAAGACAAATCGGTGAATAAATCGGAGGCCAGTCCAAAGTGAAGGACGAAATCGACGCCAAGGTACACATTCTGAGTCAAAGACGGGATAATGTAGAAAGTAATATCCTTCGTCTGACCCCTGAACGTCACGGGTGTGGTTAGTTTACCTCGTATAGGGTGTTTGGGGCCATCAGCTGTACTGATTTCAGTGTGCCAGGGTTTAATCAAGGTAGGATATTCATGGAGCACCTTCGAGCCAAAGCTCGAGGCAAGACAACTGATACTGGCACCCGTGTCGATCAATGCAAACACGGTTTCGCCCAACACTTTAATTGGATGATAAGGTCTGATCTCATTCTCAGCAACCTCCGAGATGTTACAAGAGTTTAGGGTTTGACGGCAGGTGCGCACTCTCTTGCGGAAATTCCGCCAACGACTGGTTGACCGTTTTGTGTTGCGCGGGCGGGCAGTGACTAATTCGGAAGCAAATATTCGCTCTCGAGCCACCCGATATTCCTGCAGTCGAACATGATAAGGTTTTAGAATGCGTATTTGAGGCTGCCGGGGTTCTTCTGGCAGTGGCTGCAGTGGTCGCTTCAATATTGTCGTTGGCGAGGTCTCCGGAAGAGAGTGAACATCCGCAGTCATAGTGGTCATGGCTGGTGGGTTAACGTCAGGTCTGTTGGGGTGAGCAGCTGGCTGAGGAGCTACTGCGCGGGCTTCGAGTACCGCTGAGGTGGTCGGGTACTCTTTCGGCCGTTTTTTTTGCGCGGCACATTCAGGGCAATCCGGGAAGTAAGTGTCCGGCTTGCCGCAACCGTAGCAGAAAACCTTACGCTCTGCTCGAATGAAATGAACCGGTGTCCGGTTTGATTGCAATTCCAGCAGGTCGTAAGGCTTCCCACCGCTGCTACAGCAAGCTGGTCCCGGTCCATATCTTCCTCCAGATCCATGGTGGTATAATCTGGGGCCAATTCCGCGATTCCTCACCGAGGACCCGTCCTAGCTAGTAAGTAGGGCCGGTCCCGGAGTCTTCCTCAAACCCTTCCAGGCGACGCACAGTCCTCAGCAGTGCCTCCATACTCTGCGGATCGAAGTTCACGATATGGCGACGAAGATCCGGCCTTAGATTGCGCTTTAGCAACCGCAGCAATTGGGTAGAAGACATCGGCTCTGACAACTGATCATTCAGCCGAAGGATATCGGCTCGATATTGATGGAAAGACTCGTCCGGACGCTGCCATCTAGCATGAATCTTGTCCAGTACCAATTCGTCCATATCTACCGTAGGGTACTCCATGCGGAGTACCTCCTTCAACCGTGACCAGCGTATTGATGGTGGGGCCGAATGTATTCGCCAATATGACTCAAGTGCTGCTCCCCTAAGCAGCATTGGCAAATATCCTGCCAGCGCCATGTGGTCTCCTGCTAACATTTGCTCAATCAGCGACTCCACCCGACCAATGAAAACCTCCACAGTTATGGTGTTGGGTTCCCAGCTGAAATGCAGATTCCAGCCCTGGATGATGCTGGGAATCTGCGTCGGCTTCAGCCGATACGTAGCGTGTGGATGGATGCGTTAGTCCGGCGGAATCACTGGAGCCTGAGTTGGTGGCGGTGCTTGGCTCAGTCGGGGCCGGTACACTGGAGCCAACGGATTCATTGCCGCACCGGGCCGGATTCATTCGTGATCGCGCCGCGAGTCTACCGGAAAATCCCATGGATTTAGGTCCGAATCCCACATCGGAGGCGTTCTTGGCCGAGGTGGTACTGGATTCTCCTTCTGGCTTTCCAGCGAGGCTACCCGGGTGGTCAGGTCCGGCATGAGCGCCATTAAATCTTGTAGGACGGTCGCCTCCACAGCCACGGTGGATCTCGGCCCTTCCGCAGGCGGCACTGCTTCGGCTCGGTAGTCTTCCTATCGTGCACCCATTGTCGTGGATGGAAGGGGTCCGCTTTTGGGCACTGTTCCACTTGCGCTGGAGGACTGAGGTCGTTCTGTTGCTGGCTGTGTGGATTCTAGAGGCTGACGACAAAGCGGGCACGTGGATGAGGTTTGCCGCAGTTGGACCAAACACAGCTGGTGTAGCCTGTGTCCACATTGCAAACTCTGACTGGTAAGTTCGTCCATGTCCTCATGACCTATGGAGCACAAGAACGCTGGTCCGGCATCTGACCTCAACTTCCTCCTCTCGGGCGTGCGTTTGGTGGGCATGCTAAATAAAATTTATTTTTTCAAATAAAATTTAAACTAGAACTATCTATAATTAATGAAAAAAAAATGTGGAAAAAAATATATATAGCTTCCAAGTGGCCGTCAGTGGCGAACTATAAAAGTACCTCACAAAAAAAACAAAAGGTATGAAAAGTTTAATAGGTTATCAAAAAAAATAATCGGTCTTTCCATTCTGTCCTTCTTCCCAAGTATGGACACCAATGGCACAATTCTTCTGTAGCGTTTCAGGGACTACTCTCTTGCGGCACCATGAGAATCAGGGTTCAGAAGTGATCCCTCATCCGCCAGTTTTTACAAGTTACAACTTGTCAGCCCAGGGTTGAATTCTGATCCACAAGCAGCGCGTGTCTTGTCATGGATAGTCATGGATTAGCTAATCAGCCAATTACATGAAATCAAGACACTCAGGCACCGCTTGTTTGGGGAGCGGATCAGAATCCTCCGCAAAATGGATGTTGAGATAATAACTTCCGAATACAAATAGGGACTCTAATATCATTTTGCCTTACTAGTCATACAATGGTGGTAAACCACCAAAGTATAATTCAAAAGCAGGACCAAACGATATTGATGTCCAAAGACAACACACGTTCGGAAGTTACTAGACTTGCTGGGGCACGATTAGTGCAAAAGCCCTCGGGAGTTACCTACCCGCCAATAGTCTTGACACCTTGTGGGGACACCTAGAGACGATGGAATGTCTCGTGCTCACGACTGATGATACAGCCGGGCTTTTCGGGCCCCACGTTGGGCGCCATTTGTAGTGATTTTTAAAAGTTTCAACTGTCCGTAAAGGACTGCAGCGATGTTCTGCTGCCTCGGCAGAAGAAGATGGAGATATCTGCCGAGAATGCCCTCGTATGGGGACGCGTGAATGCGCTGGCAGGCTAGCATTGCGGTGTCGTGGGGCGGGTTCATTTCCCCAGCACAAGGACCCACTACAAAAAATTTCGCACTCACGAATTTCTTGTGGTCAAACTAAAACGAGGCGACCGAAGTCGCAAAAAGTGTAGGTAACTACACCGAAGCTTATGGCCCACAAATGAGAGAAGGGCAACCGGGTGGTGATAGAGCCCCTTCGCACCCACCCAACCGGATTTAAATCCATATTTGTTGCAGTGGCCAGGCATTCCTCTTCTGAGTGGAAAACTCATACAACTTGACTTGTATAAGCTTTCCCATCAGAAGAGGAGTACCCCGGTGACCAATTTATGCCATAGAATTATGCAATTCGATTGCATAACTCTATGTCACAAAGAGGCACTCTGCTTGGGCCACTCAACCCGCGACGTCACCTGAAACAAAAGAAGGATTAATGAGTACTCGGCGGCTGGCTCATATTTTGAGGTGGAAGCCTGCCACCGTACCGGGTCCTATACCCGGTTAGAATTGGAAGAAAGGAAAGACCGAGGAGTATCCTTTAATTCGACATTTCCTTTTTTATTATCTCAAAAAAAATAACTACCAAATTAAAACTCCGCGATTTTTCCGATCTCTACTGATCTCTTGCGGCGGTCAACAAATCTTCTCCGACACGTTTTACGTATGATTAAGACAACAAATTAGTTACAGTGTTCTACGTGAACTAAAAGTAAGGTTGATTGAAAAGTAACTGGTTGCTGTTCCGAACTCCGCTTTGCAACGATTTGGTTTCCGGTACTTGAGTTGCTTCCGAAATTTGCATGAATTTGCCTCAATGCTTTTTCCGATTGTCGAGGACCAGAGGATGATACGAAAGATACATAGGCGAATAGATTCGCGCTTCCAAACTCGATATCTCGCACTTTGCTGCCCACACGGAAACGTGATTTTCATCGATGGGAAATTGAATGGGAACGAGAGAAAATTTATCGAGAGATGACCGGAGCAGCTATATTTATGCACCAAATTCACTGTTATTCCCGTTACAATTGCGAATTCTGCGGCACTGATCTTTGGGATTATGTTTTACTGCTGCAGATCTCACAGATACTTTCTGCTAAAACCTCTGAAGATTCACCGAGAGAATATGTGAATGGCGTGCACTGCTTAGGTCGCGACTTCTTAGTTTTCACACGAATTTCGACTATCTCGAATTATTCGGCAAATTACTTGGCATAGGAAATAATTACAAATCCTAAAATATATTCAATGGCGGGTTACGGGTTGATGCTTTTTTAAGGGCGACGACACACACGCACACACGGGACGTCAACCAGACTTTTTGATCCCATATATTCCGACGGCTTTCCGACCACCCAACGGGTTTTATTCAAAGAGATATTCTTGTCCACAAAGGTTTGAAACGTTCGCACAAAATAATACATGGGAAATCCGCGCTTATAACATTTCACAAGATTTGTTTATTGTGGGTTTTAAGACGGGCCAAATGACAATTCTCCGCGGATACGACCACCTCACTCAAAGCTTGCCGCCGGACTCCTCAAAATCTCTTGGCGACAGCACCAGCAACACAAGCAAACGCCACTCCCGCTATCGCTGGCATTCAATTTTTCCAACCAATATTCAGCATCTTGTTTATTCACTGGACGTGTTGTAGTTGACGACGATACAAAGTTTGAATCCCATTCCTTTCATTGATTACCAGATGATCATCTGGCGGGGGTATAAAATTTTCTTGAATGTTGATGCGTTTCGAGACTTTACCATTTGAATGGTATTTTGTGTGGCTTGATTGCTGGATTTATGTGAGGGTAAATGTTCGTACGTATTGAATGAATACTGAATGCAGTTTGTTTTGCTATGAGAAAAAATGTTGTCTGCCCGATACTATTAGGTCATTTGCTGTTTTGTTGTTGTGTGTTTTGACCAACCAGAAAAAGAAATATGTTGCCCTTAACTATGCATCATTTTGTTTATTTAAATTTAGTTATTTCTTTATATTTGATTTTATATATCGCTTATCTACGTATATTGCTACTTTGTTGTAATGCTCGTAGGTTTTATTGCCCAAACCAAATACCTTCTTCGGTAAAAATGATTTGCTAGCATGATACAATAATTTCGTGTAAATAATTTACGAAACATTTTTAAGCTAATAATTTAACGGCTAGCTATATAAGCAAGACTTTATCTTAAATTATCACAATGAAGTAGTAAAATTATTTAACAATGCTACGAGTACTGTGGGGTTGGGGTTAGAAAAGACTGCAAAATCTCTACGAAACTTCCGAAAACCCGAATTTCGCGTTTGACGCAAAAGATTTCATTATGTTAGGGAGAGGTACAGATTATTCTATTTTTATTCAAAACTCTCGCAATTCATTGTACAATACTGTTCATAGGATTGTATAGTGATGAGCATATTGTTTAGAGGATTGAATTTCATGAACCTGGTTCATGAGGTCCCCTCTAAATTGTATAACAGCCGATTATTTCGCCAGTCCCATATTTTCACGTCTTTTCTAATAGAATAAGCAACAAAATCATGTATCGGATGGAAGCATATCGAAGGAATGATGTTGCCAAATTCGGTTTGATTTCCATAGAACTCTTGCACGCTGGCTTTTGAACCTTATCTGCTCGATTACTACAGGGCAGCTAATTTTCTCGCGATCCCAAGGCGATGTGGATTGCGAAAAAGGAGCTGAAGGATCTTTCAGTATAACATGGGTTGTCTTCGGCGTCGGAACAAGGCGTGACGAACAATAAAAGAAAACAAAATTGACAGACGGACGGACTGACACGTATGTTTATGTTTTGCCTGAAGTATACAACCCTTGCGCGTTTTTGAAAATGTATGCGGACGGACAAAACAGACGTGGCTAATTATCTATCGGCGTAGGTCTTTCGCGTGGTATATCCCCACTTCTTTTCCCGATGGGTCCGTTATCAGGTAACGACTAGGTCCCATTACCTTCTTTATGCGGCTTTCCAAGAATCGCCTGTCCAGCTTGGCGTTGTAATGCCCCGCGGCGTCACTTTGGCGGAAATTGCGCCGGAAAACTTCAACTCCTTCTTTGAAATTGGCCGATCGTGACCTGAGATTGTACTGCGCCTCATTTGCACGTCCCGCGGCCTTAATCTTCCGTCCGATTTGTTGGCGGAGGTCTCCTAAACGCTCGTGGGGCTCCAGCGCAACGAAGGGGTCTCCCAAACACTTTAATTGCCGTAACAGCCGGTATGATTTACCGTGGCAAATCATGTGCTGTCCAAAGGCGGCAAAGTAAGGGGCGACACCGGTGACGGAATGATATGAGGATCGCAGGGCGCATGTGATGGCGGACAATCGCCGATCCCAATCTTTTTGAGATGGGTGGACGTAGGAACGGATCGCGGCCAATAGGGTGCGGTTCAACCGTTCGGAGGCGTTAGACTGAGGAGAGTATATGGGCGTCAGTTGGTGTTCAACGCCATACTGCTCGAGTAGGCCCTTAAACTGCCGAGACCGGAACTGTACTCCGTTGTCCGAGTACACACTCTCCGGAACCCCGAACACATGGAACACCCGGCTCTCTAGGAATTTCACGATAGATGGAGTTGTGAATTTACGGATAGGTTCCACCAGTGGAACGACTATATCTCCGATGTGTCCCATGGATGATCGAGGATATGGACCGAGTAGATCTATGTATAGACGTTGGAATACGCGTTCTGGGACGTTGAGTTGACCCATAGGAGGTCGAAGAGGCTGGTTGGGCGCTTTGGTGCCTTTACAGGTCTCACAGGCGCTCACGTAGTCTTTGACCTGGGATGCCATTTTAGGCCAAAAGAAGTATTTCTTGAGTCGCCGTAACGTCCGACCGTAACCTCCGTGGGCACTTAAAGGATGGTCATGTGCGCGGAGGATCAGATGTTGTGTCATTTCCTCCGGTACACAGAGTTTCCAGGACTCTTCTTCCTGCCATGGATCACCAGTGGCATCTTCATTTCGTCTATACACGTAGCCGTCTATTACTTTCAAATCAGGCAGCTGCGATTGTTGGGTCGCGATGGTTTGCCTCAACTCTTTGTAGCTGTCTGATTCGCAATGTGGGCTGTCCAAATCTATCTCGATGGGGTCCTCGTCATTTATTGTCAATTCGGCTCCCTCTGGGGAAAACATTCGTGAGAGAGTGTCGGGTACGATGTTCTGGGTCCCTTTCCGATGTTTGATGGAAAACTTGAACCCTTGCAGTTTAAGAGCCCATCTTGCTAGGCGTCCATGTAAATCTGCCTGGTTCATCAACCATTGTAGCGAAGCGTGGTCCGTGATGATCTCGAATTGGTGACCCTCGATATAAGCTCGGAATTTCTTCACAGCCATTACCGCTGCCAAATATTCCTGCTCGGAAACAGTATAGTTTCTTTGGGCCGAGTTCAGCTTATTGGACATGAAGGCGATGGGAGCTTCCTCTCCCTCTTCAGTCAATTGCACCAGCACGGCTCCAACTCCATGTTGACTTGCGTCACAATGAATGGAGAAGGGCTTCGTGAAGTCAGGGCTGTGCAAGACCGGAGCTGATGTGAGGGCTTGTTTTAGCTCTTCAAATGCCTTTCGGCTGAGTTCGGTCCAAATGAACTTCCCTTTCCGCAGCATGTCTGACAGGGGCGCTGACACTGTTGCATAATTCCGAACAAACCTTCGGTACCAACCGCACACACCAAGGAAACGTCGTAGCTACTTAACTGTTTTGGTAAGGGGAACTCATCAATCGCACGAGTTTTGTCTGGATCCGTTTTGATAGTGCCATGTCCTATGACATGTCCTAGGTATCGGACTTCTTCCATGACAAACTTACTTTTCTGTACGTTGATGGTGAGTCCCGCCTTACTGATGTGCAGGGCTACTTCTTGTAGGAGTAGGAGGTGTTGGTCGAACGTTTCCGTGATGAGTAACAGATCATCCAGGTACATGAACACTTGGTGTTTCAGGTGAGGTGGGATGACCTTGTCCATCAGCCGAGTCATCGTTTGCGGCGCGTTACACAGGCCAAAGGGCATTGTGACGAACTGATATAATGGTCGTTCAGGCACTGTGAAGGCGGTCTTATCCCTCGACCCCTCATCGAGTGGAATTTGCCAGAAGGCGTCTTTTAGGTCGAGACTGGTAATATAATTGGCTTTCGGCAGTCTCCCTAGTATTCCATCGATGAGTGGAAGAGGGTACGCGTCCTTGATGGTGACCGCATTTACCTTACGGGCATCTAGACAAAGGCGGACTTTACCTGGCTTCACCACCAAAGTTACCGGTGAGGACCAGGCACTTTGGGACTCCTTTATGACCCCCAACTCGAGCATCCTATCCAGCTCCGCATACACCAATTTCTCCATGGCCGGTGAGATGGCATAGTGTCTCTGCTTAATCGGCTTACTATCGCCAACATCGATGGCGTGTGAGACTAGGGTGGTGCGGCCAAGGCCTTGGGTAGCGTAAGATGGAAAAGCAGCGATGGATGCTTCCAGGCGTTGCCGTTGGTTAGGCGTCAGTTCATGCCTATCGGGAATAGAAGTGAGTTCGTTGACATATCTGGTATTTAAAGACAAATCTGTGAATAAATCGGAGGCCAGTCCAAAGTGAAGGACGAAATCGACGCCAAGGTACACATTCTGAGTCAAAGACGGGATAATGTAGAAAGTAATATCCTTCGTCTGACCCCTGAACGTCACGAGTGTGGTTAGTTTACCTCGTAAAGGGTGTTTGGGGCCATCAGCTGTACTGATTTCAGTGTGCCAGGGTTTAATCAAGGTAGGATATTCATGGAGCACCTTCGAGCCAAAGCTCGAGGCAAGACAACTGATACTGGCACCCGTGTCGATCAATGCAAACACGGTTTCGCCCAACACTTTAATTGGATGATAAGGTCTGATCTCATTCTCAGCAACCTCCGAGATGTTACAAGAGTTTAGGGTTTGACGGCAGGTGCGCACTCTCTTGCGGAAATTCCGCCAACGACTGGTTGACCGTTTTGTGTTGCGCGGGCGGGCAGTGACTAATTCGGAAGCAAATATTCGCTCTCGAGCCACCCGATATTCCTGCAGTCGAACATGATAAGGTTTTAGAATGCGTATTTGAGGCTGCCGGGGTTCTTCTGGCAGTGGCTGCAGTGGTCGCTTCAATATTGTCGTTGGCGAGGTCTCCGGAAGAGAGTGAACATCCGCAGTCATAGTGGTCATGGCTGTCAGGTTTGTTGGGGTGAGCAGCTGGCTGAGGAGCTACTGCGGGGGCTTCGAGTACCGCTGAGGTGGTCGGGTACTCTTTCGGCCGTTTTTTTTGCGCGGCACATTCAGGGCAATCCGGGAAGTAAGTGTCCGGCTTGCCGCAACCGTAGCAGAAAACCTTACACTCTGCTCGAATGAAATGAACCGGTGTCCGGTTTGATTGCAATTCCAGCAGGTCGTAAGGCTTCCCACCGCTGCTACAGCAAGCTGGTCCCGGTCCATATCTTCCTCCAGATCCATGGTGGTATAATCTGGGGCCAATTCCGCGATTCCTCACCGAGGACCCGTCCTAGCTAGTAAGTAGGGCCGGTCCCGAAGTCTTCCTCAAACCCTTCCAGGCGACGCACAGTCCTCAGCAGTGCCTCCATACTCTGCGGATCGAAGTTCACGATATGGCGACGAAGCTCCGACCTTAGATTGCGCTTTAGCAACCGCAGCAATTGGGTAGAAGACATCGGCTCTGACAACTGGTCATTCAGCCGAAGGATATCGGCTCGATATTGATGGAAAGACTCGTCCGGACGCTGCCATCTAGCATGAATCTTGTCCAGTACCAATTCGTCCATATCTACCGTAGGGTACTCCATGCGGAGTACCTCCTTCAACCGTGACCAGCGTATTGATGGTGGGGCCGAATGTATTCGCCAATATGACTCAAGTGCTGCTCCCCTAAGCAGCATTGGCAAATATCCTGCCAGCGCCGTGTGGTCTCCTGCTAATATTTGCTCAATCAGCGACTCCACCCGACCAATGAAAACCTCCACAGTTATGGTGTTGGGTTCCCAGCTGAAATGCAGATTCCAGCCCTGGATGATGCTGGGAATCTGCGTCGGCTTCAGCCGATACGTAGCGTGTGGATGGATGCGTTGGTCCGGCGGAATCACTGGAGCCTGAGTTGGTGGCGGTGCTTGGCTCAGTCGGGGCCGGTACACTGGAGCCAACGGATTCATTGCCGCACCGGGCCGGATTCATTGCCGCACCGGGCCGGATTCATTCGTGATCGCGCCGCGAGTCTACCGGAAAATCCCATGGATTTAGGTCCGAATCCCACATCGGAGGCGTTCTTGGCCGAGGTGGTACTGGATTCTCCTTCTGGCTTTCCAGCGAGGCTACCCGGGTGGTCAGGTCCGGCTTGTAGGACGGTCGCCTCCACAGCCACGGTGGGTCTCGGCCCTTCCGCAGGCGGCACTGCTTCGGCTCGGTAGTCTTCCTATCGTGCACCCATTGTCGTGGATGGAAGGGGTCCGCTTTTGGGCACTGTTCCACTTGCGCTGGAGGACTGAGGTCGTTCTGTTGCTGGCTGTGTGGATTCTAGAGGCTGACGACAAAGCGGGCACGTGGATGAGGTTTGCCGCAGTTGGACCAAACACAGCTGGTGTAGCCTGTGTCCACACTGCAAACTCTGACTGGTAAGTTCGTCCATGTCCTCATGACCTATGGAGCACAAGAGCGCTGGTCCGGCATCTGACCTCAACTTCCTCCTCTCGGGCGTGCGTTTGGTGGGCATGCTAAATAAAATTTATTTTTTCAAATAAAATTTAAACTAGAACTATCTATAATTAATGAAAAAAAATGTGGAAAAAAAATAATGTAAGGTAGAATATATATAGCTTCCAAGTGGCCGTCAGTGGCGAACTATAAAAGTACCTCACAAAAAAAACAAAAGGTATGAAAAGTTTAATGGGTTATCAAAAAAATAATCGGTCTTTCCATTCTGTCCTTCTTCCCAAGTATGGACACCAATGGCACAATTCTTCTGTAGCGTTTCAGGGACTACTCTCTTGCGGCACCATGAAAATCAGGGTTCAGAAGTGCTCCCTCATCCGCAAGATTTTACAAGTTACAACTTGTCAGCCCAGGGTTGAATTCTGATCCACAAGCAGCGCGTGTCTTGTCATGGATAGTCATGGATTAGCTAATCAGCCAATTACATGAAATCAAGATCCATGTAATGTAAGACACTCAGGCACCGCTGGTTTGGGGAGCGGATCAGAATCCTCCGCAAAATGGATGTTGAGATAATAACTTCCGAATACAAATAGGGACTCTAATATCATTTGGCCTTACTAGTCATACAATGGTGGTAAACCACCAAAGTATAATTCAAAAGCAGGACCAAACGATATTGATGTCCAAAGACAACACACGTTCGGAAGTTACTAGACTTGCTGGGGCACGATTAGTGCAAAAGACCTCGGGAGTTACCTACCCGCCAATAGTCTTGACACCTTGTGGGGACACCTAGAGACGATGGAATGTCTCGTGCTCACGACTGATGATACAGCCGGGCTTTTCGGGCCCCACGTTGGGCGCCATTTGTAGTGATTTTAAAAGTTTCAACTGTCCGTAAAGGACTGCAGCGATGTTCTGCTGCCTCGGCAGAAGAAGATGGAGATATCTGCCGAGAATGCCCTCGTATGGGGACGCGTGAATGCGCTGGCAGGCTAGCATTGCGGTGTCGTGGGGCGGGTTCATTTCCCCAGCACAAGGACCCACTACAAAAAATTTCGCACTCACGAATTTCTTGTGGTCAAACTAAAACGAGGCGACCGAAGTCGCAAAAAGTGTAGGTAACTACACCGAGAGAAAAAGGACTTGTTCCGAGAACAAGTGGAACATGTAAAAAGGGGCGGACTTAGGGTAACCTCGTCGTTACCCGAGGAAGCTCATGGCCCACAAATGAGAGAAGGGCAACCGGGCGGTGATAGAGCCCCTTCGCACCCACCCAACCGGATTTAAATCCATATTTGTTGCAGTGGCCAGGCACTCCTCTTCTGAGTGGAAAACTCATACAACTTGATTTGTATAAGCTTTCCCATCAGAAGAGGAGTACCCCGGTGACCAATTTATGCCATAGAATTATGCAATTCGATTGCATAACTCTATGTCACAAAGAGGCACTCTGCTTGGGCCACTCAACCCGCGATGTCACCTGAAACAAAAGAAGGATTAATGAGTACTCGGCGGCTGGCTCATATTTTGAGGTGGAAGCCTGCCACCGTACCGGGTCCTATACCCGGTTAGAATTGGAAGAAAGGAAAGACCGAGGAGTATCCTTTAATTCGACATTTCCTTTTTTATTATCTCAAAAAAATAACTACCAAGTTATACACTATTCAAACTTCCAATGTTTAAACTTCTTTCATACAATTAACTACCAAGTTATACACGATTCAAACTTCCAATGTTTAAACTTCTTTCATACAATTAACTACGAAGTTATACGCGATTCAAACTTCCAATGCTTAAACTGCTTTCATACAATATTAGTTGCTCTATAGTGTAGCTATCTATTACCACTTGAATTTAATGCTAACATATACATCCTTTTGATAGTAGTAGCACACAATTAATAGCTTATTCCCGTTACACGCACATATACATTTTATATTGCAACAATGAAAATATTTACAACGTATTTTCCCTATTGTAATGAATGGATTATATTGTACATACTATCGATGAGATAAACATGTCGGAGGAAGTTTCTTATATATAAAAAATTTGATTACGAAAGTTGATTTTCATTTTTATTAATTTCAAGTCATTCAATGAAGATATATAATTTAATAAAAACATGCAGGAAGAAAAATTTAAACAAGTTGGGTAGACAGACCTATGCTCATGTCAGAAGGGTTTTGTACTCAACTTACAAAATGCAGTAACCAGCAACGAATAAAATCAAGAAACATGTCAAAGACGATTTTATTGGAGAAAATGTGAAATCCGAGGATCATACTATTATTAACAAAGTTGAAAGAGTTTTGACTTCTGAGGTATTTGATAGAGTTATACCCATAAATATCTCCCTTGATAATTTTTCAGATTTTTTAGATCACGGGTGTCCATTCGCGAGGGAGGAAACACATTTTTCATGTATTTCCCCCCCTGTGCCCCTACTGAAGCGAAAACGGTCAGTTTAAGAACTGTTTGGAAAGCTCTCATAGAGAACTTTCAGTTGATACTCATATCGGCTACCTTTCATGAAATTTTTTTCCAGGGGTCACTTCTCTGTACTGTAATCATCGATTCATGGCCTATTTTTTCGAATCCTAGAATGGTTACAAAGCCCTTTTGCTAGGAGCTCTCTCCTGCCCCTTCGACTTGTTTCAATTATATGTACTCATCTTCATGATACCTATCATTCCTGCAATTTTCATGCAAATCCTAGCAAAGCTGTAGTGTCTAAGTCGGTAAAAAGCGCACATGGCTCCATAGCCATATGTTTCCATAGTAATACAGGGCATATTGTTCCATAGTAATACAGGAAAATTCAAATCGCTATAACTTCGTCAAATACTATTCGATCTTTATGAAACTTTCAGAAAAGATCAATCCTATAAAAAGTCATCTGTTTGCAAAATTTTATTGAATTTAAGGGTACCGTTTAGATTTTATTCAAGAAAACATAAAATCGATAAATCATACTATTACTAACAAAGTTGAGTGAATTTCGACTTCTCATGTATTTGTTGTTGTTGTACTCATTAAGGCCTACATTCATGATTTTTTTCAGATTTTTCGGATGGAAGGTGTCCAATCGCGAGGGGGGGTACGCGAAAAGTTCGTACATTTCCCCTTCCCCTGCCCCCCTCGGTACTTACAAGGCAATTTTAAGACTTGTTTTGAAAAGATCTTATTAAGACCTTTCCAATGACACCCTACTCGACTGCCAATGGTGAAAATTTTTTTTTGAGGGGTCACCTCCCTATATGGGGAGACCCCCCTTAAACCCCTTTAAAAAAAATTTTCACCCTTGAACTTTGAAGAGGTCACCAATTCTGACCTTTCCACAAAGTGTCATGGCTGTAGCCTCTATACTTTCGGAGAAAAAGTGCTGTGACATACAGACGGACGGACGGACGGACGGACAGACGGACACAGGTCGTGATTGCAATAGGGTTTTGTATTTTAGTACAAAACCCTAAAAAAGAAAGGGTACTTACCCCAAACCTCCTCCTACGAGCGCTCGTGTTCGGGGCGGGGAAGCCTGAAACTGGATCATTATTTTATTCCTTTTTAAAAATTTAGATTTAATCTATGTAAATTAAAACTCCGCGATTTTTCCGATCTCTACTGATCTCTTGTGGCGGTCAACAAATCTTCTCCGACACGTTTTACGTATGATTAAGACAACAAATTAGTTACAGTGTTCTACGTGAACTAAAAGTAAGGTTGATTGAAAAGTAACTGGTTGCTGTTCCGAACTCCGCTTTGCAACGATTTGGTTTCCGGTACTTGAGTTGCTTCCGAAATTTGCATGAATTTGCCTCAATGCTTTTTCCGATTGTCGAGGACCAGAGGATGATACGAAAGATACATAGGCGAATAGATTCGCGCTTCCAAACTCGATATCTCGCACTTTGCTGCCCACACGGAAACGTGATTTTCATCGATGGGAAATTGAATGGGAACGAGAGAAAATTTATCGAGAGATGACCGGAGCAGCTATATTTATGCACCAAATTCACTGTTATTCCCGTTACAATTGCGAATTCTGCAGCACTGAACTTTGGGATTATGTTTTACTGCTGCAGATCTTACAGATACTTTCTGCTAAAACCTCTGAAGATTCACCGAGAGAATATGTGAATGGCGTGCACTGCTTAGGTCGCGACTTCTTAGTTTTCACACGAATTTCAACTATCTCGAATTATTCGGCAAATTACTTGGCATAGGAAATAATAACAAATCCTAAAATATATTCAATGGCGGGTTACGGGTTGATGCTTTTTTAAGGGCGACGACACACACGCACACACGGGACGTCAACCAGACTTTTTGATCCCATATATTCCGACGGCTTTCCGACCACCCAACGGGTTTTATTCAAAGAGATATTCTTGTCCACAAAGGTTTGAAACGTTCGCACAAAATAATACATGGGAAATCCGCGCTTATAACATTTCACAAGATTTGTTTATTGTGGGTTTTAAGACGGGCCAAATGACAATTCTCCGCGGATACGACCACCTCACTCAAAGCTTGCCGCCGGACTCCTCAAAATCTCTTGGCGACAGCACCAGCAACACAAGCAAACGCCACTCCCGCTATCGCCACCGCTATCGCTGGCATTCAATTTTTCCAACCAATATTCAGCATCTTGTTTATTCACTGGACGTGTTGTAGTTGACGACGATACAAAGTTTGAATCCCATTCCTTTCATTGATTACCAGATGATCATCTGGCGGGGGTATAAAATTTTCTTGAATGTTGATGCGTTTCGAGACTTTACCATTTGAATGGGATTTTGTGTGGCTTGATTGCTGGATTTATGTGAGGGTAAATGTTCGTACGTATTGAATGAATACTGAATGCAGTTTGTTTTGCTATGAGAAAAAATGTTGTCTGCTCGATACTATTAGGTCATTTGCTGTTTTGTTGGTGTGTGTTTTGACCAACCAGAAAAAGAAATATGTTGCCCTAAACTATGCATGATTTTGTTTATTTAAATTTAGTTATTTCTTTATATTTGATTTTATATATCGCTTATCTACGTATACTGCTACTTTGTTGTAATGCTCGTGTTTTATTGCCCAAACCAAATACCTTCTTCGGTAAAAATGATTTGCTAGCATGATACAATAATTTCGTGTAAATAATTTACGAAACATTTTTAAGCTAATAATTTAACGGCTAGCTATATAAGCAAGACTTTATCTTAAATTATCACAATGAAGTAGTAAAATTATTTAACAATGCTACGAGTACTGTGGGGTTGGGGTTAGAAAAGACTGCAAAATCTCTACGAAACTTCCGAAAACGGATAATTAACTCTACCGAATTTCGCGTTTGACGCAAAAGATTTCATTATGTTAGGGAGAGGTACAGATTATTCTATTTTTATTCAAAACTCTCGCAATTCATTGTACAATACTGTTCATAGGATTGTATAGTGATGAGCATATTGTTTAGAGGATTGAATTTCATGAACCTGGTTCATGAGGTCCCCTCTAAATTGTATAACAGCCGATTATTTCGCCAGTCCCATATTTTCACGTCTTTTCTAATAGAATAAGCAACAAAATCATGCATATCGAAGGAATGATGTTGCCAAATTCGGTTTGATTTCCATAGAACTCTTGCACGCTGGCTTTTGAACCTTATCTGCTCGATTACTACAGGGCAGCTAATTTTCTCGCGATCCCAAGGCGATGTGGATTGCGAAAAAGGAGCTGAAGGATCTTTCAGTATAACATGGGTTGTCTTCGGCGTCGGAACAAGGCGTGACGAACAATAAAAGAAAACAAAATTGACAGACGGACGGACTGACACGTATGTTTATGTTTTGCCGGAAGTATACAACCCTTGCGCGTTTTTGAAAATGTATGCGGACGGACAAAACAGACGTGGCTAATTATTTATCGGCGCAGGTCTTTCTCGTGGTATATCCCCACTTCTTTTCCCGATGGGTCCGTTATCAGGTAACGACTAGGTCGCATTACCTTCTTTATGCGGCTTTCCAAGAATCGCCTGTCTAGCTTGGCGTTGTAATGCCCCGCGGCGTCACTTTGGCGGAAATTGCGCCGGAAAACTTCAACTCCTTCTTTGAAATTGGCCGATCGTGACCTGAGATTGTACTGCGCCTCATTTGCACGTCCCGCGGCCTTAATCTTCCGTCCGATTTGTTGGCGGAGGTCTCCTAAACGCTCGTGGGGCTCCAGCGCAACGAAGGGGTCTCCCAAACACTTTAATTGCCGTAACAGCCGGTATGATTTACCGTGGCAAATCATGTGCTGTCCAAAGGCGGCAAAGTAAGGGGCGACACCGATGACGGAATGATATGAGGATCGCAGGGCGCATGTGATGGCGGACGATCGCCGATCCCAATCTTTTTGAGATGGGTGGACGTAGGAACGGATCGCGGCCAATAGGGTGCGGTTCAACCGTTCGGAGGCGTTAGACTGAGGAGAGTATATGGGCGTCAGTTGGTGTTCAACGCCATACTGCTCGAGTAGGCCCTTAAACTGCCGAGACCGGAACTGTACTCCGTTGTCCGAGTACACACTCTCCGGAACCCCGAACACATGGAACACCCGGCTCTCTAGGAATTTCACGATAGATGGAGTTGTGAATTTACGGATAGGTTCCACCAGTGGAACGACTATATCTCCGATGTGTCCCATGGATGATCGAGGATATGGACCGAGTAGATCTATGTATAGACGTTGGAATACGCGTTCTGGGACGTTGAGTTGACCCATAGGAGGTCGAAGAGGCTGGTTGGGCGCTTTGGTGCCTTTACAGGTCTCACAGGCGCTCACGTAGTCTTTGACCTGGGATGCCATTTTAGGCCAAAAGAAGTATTTCTTGAGTCGCCGTAACGTCCGACCGTAACCTCCGTGGGCACTTAAAGGATGGTCATGTGCGCGGAGGATCAGATGTTGTGTCATTTCCTCCGGTACACAGAGTTTCCAGGACTCTTCTTCCTGCCATGGATCACCAGTGGCATCTTCATTTCGTCTATACACGTAGCCGTCTATTACTTTCAAATCAGGCAGCTGCGATTGTTGGGTCGCGATGGTTTGCCTCAACTCTTTGTAGCTGTCTGATTCGCAATGTGGGCTGTCCAAATCTATCTCGATGGGGTCCTCGTCATTTATTGTCAATTCGGCTCCCTCTGGGGAAAACATTCGTGAGAGAGTGTCGGGTACGATGTTCTGGATCCCTTTCCGATGTTTGATGGAAAACTTGAACCCTTGCAGTTTAAAAGCCCATCTTGCTAGGCGTCCATGTAAATCTGCCTGGTTCATCAACCATTGTAGCGAAGCGTGGTCCGTGATGATCTCGAATTGGTGGCCCTCGATATAAGCTCGGAATTTCTTCACAGCCATTACCGCTGCCAAACATTCCTGCTCGGAAACAGTATAGTTTCTTTGGGCCGAGTTCAGCTTATTGGACATGAAGGCGATGGGAGCTTCCTCTCCCTCTTCAGTCAATTGCACCAGCACGGCTCCTACTCCATGTTGACTTGCGTCACAATGAATGGAGAAGGGCTTCGTGAAGTCAGGGCTGTGCAAGACAGGAGCTGATGTGAGGGCTTGTTTTAGCTCTTCAAATGCCTTTCGGCTGAGTTCGGTCCAAATGAACTTCCCTTTCCGCAGCATGTCTGACAGGGGCGCTGACACTGTTGCATAATTCCGAACAAACCTTCGGTACCAACCGCACACACCAAGGAAACGTCGTAGCTACTTAACTGTTTTGGTAAGGGGAACTCATCAATCGCACGAGTTTTGTCTGGATCCGTTTTGATAGTGCCATGTCCTATGACATGTCCTAGGTATCGGACTTCTTCCATGACAAACTTACTTTTCTGTACGTTGATGGTGAGTCCCGCCTTACTGATGTGCAGGGCTACTTCTTGTAGGAGTAGGAGGTGTTGGTCGAACGTTTCCGTGATGAGTAACAGATCATCCAGGTACACGAACACTTGGTGTTTCAGGTGAGGTGGGATGACCTTGTCCATCAGCCGAGTCATCGTTTGCGGCGCGTTACACAGGCCAAAGGGCATTGTGACGAACTGATATAATGGTCGTTCAGGCACTGTGAAGGCGGTCTTATCCCTCGACCCCTCATCGAGTGGAATTTGCCAGAAGGCGTCTTTTAGGTCGAGACTGGTAATATAATTGGCTTTCGGCAGTCTCCCTAGTATTCCATCGATGAGTGGAAGAGGGTACGCGTCCTTGATGGTGACCGCATTTACCTTACGGGCATCTAGACAAAGGCGGACTTTACCTGGCTTCACCACCAAAGTTACCGGTGAGGACCAGGCACTTTGGGACTCCTTTATGACCCCCAACTCGAGCATCCTATCCAGCTTCGCATACACCAATTTCTCCATGGCCGGTGAGATGGCATAGTGTCTCTGCTTAATCGGCTTACTATCGCCAACATCGATGGCGTGTGAGACAAGGGTGGTGCGGCCAAGGCCTTGGGTAGCGTAAGATGGAAAAGCAGCGATGGATGCTTCCAAGCGTTGCCGTTGGTTAGGCGTCAGTTCATGCCTATCGGGAATAGAAGTGAGTTCGTTGACATATCTGGTATTTAAAGACAAATCTGTGAATAAATCGGAGGCCAGTCCAAAGTGAAGGACGAAATCGACGCCAAGGTACACATTCTGAGTCAAAGACGGGATAATGTAGAAAGTAATATCCTTCGTCTGACCCCTGAACGTCACGGGTGTGGTTAGTTTACCTCGTATAGGGTGTTTGGTGCCATCAGCTGTACTGATTTCAGTGTGCCAGGGTTTAATCAAGGTAGGATATTCATGGAGCACCTTCGAGTCAAAGCTCGAGGCAAGACAACTGATACTGGCACCCGTGTCGATCAATGCAAACACGGTTTCGCCCAACACTTTAATTGGATGATAAGGTCTGATCTCATTCTCAGCAACCTCCGAGATGTTACAAGAGTTTAGGGTTTGACGGCAGGTGCGCACTCTCTTGCGGAAATTCCGCCAACGACTGGTTGACCGTTTTGTGTTGCGCGGGCGGGCAGTGACTAATTCGGAAGCAAATATTCGCTCTCGAGCCACCCGATATTCCTGCAGTCGAACATGATAAGGTTTTAGAATGCGTATTTGAGGCTGCCGGGGTTCTTCTGGCAGTGGCTGCGGTGGTCGCTTCAATATTGTCGTTGGCGAGGTCTCCGGAAGAGAGTGAACATCCGCAGTCATAGTGGTCATGGCTGGTGGGTTAACGTCAGGTTTGTTGGGGTGAGCAGCTGGCTGAGGAGCTACTGCGGGGGCTTCGAGTACCGCTGAGGTGGTCGGGTACTCTTTCGGCTGTTTTTTTGCGCGGCACATTCAGGGCAATCCGGGAAGTAAGTGTCCGGCTTGCCGCAACCGTAGCAGAAAACCTTACGCTCTGCTCGAATGAAATGAACCGGTGTCCGGTTTGATTGCAATTCCAGCAGGTCGTAAGGCTTCCCACCGCTGCTACAGCAAGCTGGTCCCGGTCCATATCTTCCTCCAGATCCATGGTGGTATAATCTGGGGCCAATTCCGCGATTCCTCACCGAGGACCCGTCCTAGCTAGTAAGTAGGGCCGGTCCCGGAGTCTTCCTCAAACCCTTCCAGGCGACGCACAGTCCTCAGCAGTGCCTCCATACTCTGCGGATCGGAGTTCACGATATGGCGACGAAGCTCCGGCCTTAGATTGCGCTTTAGCAACCGCAGCAATTGGGTAGAAGACATCGGCTCTGACAACTGGTCATTCAGCCGAAGGATATCGGCTCGATATTGATGGAAAGACTCGTCCGGACGCTGCCATCTAGCATGAATCTTGTCCAGTACCAATTCGTCCATATCTACCGTAGGGTACTCCATACGGAGTACCTCCTTCAACCGTGACCAGCGTATTGATGGTGGGGCCGAATGTATTCGCCAATATGACTCAAGTGCTGCTCCCCTAAGCAGCATTGGCAAATATCCTGCCAGCGCCGTGTGGTCTCCTGCTAATATTTGCTCAATCAGCGACTCCACCCGACCAATGAAAACCTCCACAGTTATGGTGTTGGGTTCCCAGCTGAAATGCAGATTCCAGCCCTGGATGATGCTGGGAATCTGCGTCGGCTTCAGCCGATACGTAGCGTGTGGATGGATGCGTTGGTCCGGCGGAATCACTGGAGCCTGAGTTGGTGGCGGTGCTTGGCTCAGTCGGGGCCGGTACACTGGAGCCAACGGATTCATTGCCGCACCGGGCCGGATTCATTGCCGCACCCGACCAATGAAAACCTCCACAGTTATGGTGTTGGGTTCCCAGCTGAAATGCAGATTCCAGCCCTGGATGATGCTGGGAATCTGCGTCGGCTTCAGCCGATACGTAGCGTGTGGATGGATGCGTTAGTCCGGCGGAATCACTGGAGCCTGAGTTGGTGGCGGTGCTTGGCTCAGTCGGGGCCGGTACACTGGAGCCAACGGATTCATTGCCGCACCGGGCCGGATTCATTCGTGATCGCGCCGCGAGTCTACCGGAAAATCCCATGGATTTAGGTCCGAATCCCACATCGGAGGCGTTCTTGGCCGAGGTGGTACTGGATTCTCCTTCTGGCTTTCCAGCGAGGCTACCCGGGTGCTCAGGTCCGGCATGAGCGCCATTAAATCTTGTAGGACGGTCGCCTCCACAGCCACGGTGGATCTCGGCCCTTCCGCAGGCGGCACTGCTTCGGCTCGGTAGTCTTCCTATCGTGCACCCATTGGCGTGGATGGAAGGGGTCCGCTTTTGGGCACTGTTACACTTGCGCTGGAGGACTGAGGTCGTTCTGTTGCTGGCTGTGTGGATTCTAGAGGCTGACGACAAAGCGGGCACGTGGATGAGGTTTGCCGCAGTTGGACCAAACACAGCTGGTGTAGCCTGGTGTAGCCTGTGTGTAGCCTGTGTCCACACTGCAAACTCGGACTGGTAAGTTCGTCCATGTCCTCATGACCTATGGAGCACAAGAACGCTGGTCCGGCATCTGACCTCAACTTCCTCCTCTCGGGCGTGCGTTTGGTGGGCATGCTAAATAAAATTTATTTTTTCAAATAAAATTTAAACTAGAACTATCTATAATTAATGAAAAAAAATGTGGAAAAAAAATAATGTAAGGTAGAATATATATAGCTTCCAAGTGGCCGTCAGTGGCGAACTATAAAAGTACCTCACAAAAAAAACAAAAGGTATGAAAAGTTTAATGGGTTATCAAAAAAAATAATCGGTCTTTCCATTCTGTCCTTCTTCCCAAGTATGGACACTAATGGCACAATTCTTCTGTAGCGTTTCAGGGACTACTCTCTTGCGGCACCATGAGAATCAGGGTTCAGAAGTGCTCCCTCATCCGCAAGTTTTTACAAGTTACAACTTGTCAGCCCAGGGTTGAATTCTGATCCACAAGCAGCGCGTGTCTTGTCATGGATAGTCATGGATTAGCTAATCAGCCAATTACATGAAACAAGATCCATGTAATGTAAGACACTCAGGCACCGCTGGTTTGGGGAGCGGATCAGAATCCTCCGCAAAATGGATGTTGAGATAATAACTTCCGAATACAAATAGGGACTCTAATATCATTTGGCCTTACTAGTCATACAATGGTGGTAAACCACCAAAGTATAATTCAAAAGCAGGACCAAACGATATTGATGTCCAAAGACAACACACGTTCGGAAGTTACTAGACTTGCTGGGGCACGATTAGTGCAAAAGCCCTCGGGAGTTACCTACCCGCCAATAGTCTTGACACCTTGTGGGGACACCTAGAGACGATGGAATGTCTCGTGCTCACGACTGATGATACAGCCGGGCTTTTCGGGCCCCACGTTGGGCGCCATTTGTAGTGATTTTAAAAGTTTCAACTGTCCGTAAAGGACTGCAGCGATGTTCTGCTGCCTCGGCAGAAGAAGATGGAGATATCTGCCGAGAATGCCCTCGTCTGGGGACGCGTGAATGCGCTGGCAGGCTAGCATTGCGGTGTCGTGGGGCGGGTTCATTTCCCCAGCACAAGGACCCACTACAAAAAATTTCGCACTCACGAATTTCTTGTGGTCACACTAAAACGAAGCGACCGAAGTCGCAAAAAGTGTAGGTAACTACACCGAGAGAAAAAGGACTTGTTCCGAGAACAAGTGGAACATGTAAAAAGGGGCGGACTTAGGGTAACCTCGTCGTTACCCGAGGAAGCTCATGGCCCACAAATGAGAGAAGGGCAACCGGGTGGTGATAGAGCCCCTTCGCACCCACCCAACCGGATTTAAATCCATATTTGTTGCAGTGGCCAGGCATTCCTCTTCTGAGTGGAAAACTCATACAACTTGACTTGTATAAGCTGTCCCATCAGAAGAGGAGTACCCCGGTGACCAATTTATGCCATAGAATTATGCAATTCGATTGCATAACTCTATGTCACAAAGAGGCACTCTGCTTGGGCCACTCAACCCGCGACGTCACCTGAAACAAAAGAAGGATTAATGAGTACCCGGCGGCTGGCTCATGTTTTGAGGTGGAAGCCTGCCACCGTACCGGGTCCTATACCCGGTTAGAATTGGAAGAAAGGAAAGACCGAGGAGTATCCTTTAATTCGACATTTCCTTTTTTATTATCTCAAAAAAAAAATAACTACCAAGTTATACACGATTCAAACTTCCAATGTTTAAACTTCTTTCATACAATTAACTACCAAGTTATACACGATTGAAACTTCCAATGCTTAAACTTCTTTCATACAATTAACTACCAAGTTATACACGATTCAAACTTCCAATGTTTAAAATGCTTTCATACAATATTAGTTGCTCTATAGTGTAGCTATCTATTACCACTTGAATTTAATGCTAACATATACATCCTTTTGATAGTAGTAGCACACAATTAATAGCTTATTCCCGTTACACGCACATATACATTTTATATTGCAACAATGAAAATATTTACAACGTATTTTCCCTATTGTAATGAATTGATTATATTGTACATACTATCGATGAGATAATCATGTCGGGGGAAGTTTCTTGTATGTAAAAAATTTGATTACGAAAGTTGATTTTCATTTTTATTAATTTCAAGTCATTCAATGAAGATATATAATTTAATAAAAACATGCAGGAAGAAAAATTTAAAAAAAGAAAGGGTACTTACCCCAAACCTCCTCCTACGAGCGCTCGTGTTCGGGGCGGGGAAGCCTGAAACTGGATCATTATTTTATTCCTTTTTAAAAATTTAGATTTAATCTATGTAAATTAAAACTCCGCGATTTTTCCGATCTCTACTGATCTCTTGTGGCGGTCAACAAATCTTCTCCGACACGTATTACGTATGATTAAGACAACAAATTAGTTACAGTGTTCTACGTGAACTAAAAGTAAGGTTGATTGAAAAGTAACTGGTTGCTGTTCCGAACTCCGCTTTGCAACGATTTGGTTTCCGCTACTTGAGTTGCTTCCGAATTTTGCATGAATTTGCCTCAATGCTTTTTCCGATTGTCGAGGACCAGAGGAAGAGGAAACAAAAGAAGGATTAATGAGTACCCGGCGGCTGGCTCATGTTTTGAGGTGGAAGCCTGCCACCGTACCGGGTCCTATACCCGGTTAGAATTGGAAGAAAGGAAAGACCGAGGAGTATCCTTTAATTCGACATTTCCTTTTTTATTATCTCAAAAAAAAAATAACTACCAAGTTATACACGATTCAAACTTCCAATGTTTAAACTTCTTTCATACAATTAACTACCAAGTTATACACGATTGAAACTTCCAATGCTTAAACTTCTTTCATACAATTAACTACCAAGTTATACACGATTCAAACTTCCAATGTTTAAAATGCTTTCATACAATATTAGTTGCTCTATAGTGTAGCTATCTATTACCACTTGAATTTAATGCTAACATATACATCCTTTTGATAGTAGTAGCACACAATTAATAGCTTATTCCCGTTACACGCACATATACATTTTATATTGCAACAATGAAAATATTTACAACGTATTTTCCCTATTGTAATGAATTGATTATATTGTACATACTATCGATGAGATAATCATGTCGGGGGAAGTTTCTTGTATGTAAAAAATTTGATTACGAAAGTTGATTTTCATTTTTATTAATTTCAAGTCATTCAATGAAGATATATAATTTAATAAAAACATGCAGGAAGAAAAATTTAAAAAAAGAAAGGGTACTTACCCCAAACCTCCTCCTACGAGCGCTCGTGTTCGGGGCGGGGAAGCCTGAAACTGGATCATTATTTTATTCCTTTTTAAAAATTTAGATTTAATCTATGTAAATTAAAACTCCGCGATTTTTCCGATCTCTACTGATCTCTTGTGGCGGTCAACAAATCTTCTCCGACACGTTTTACGTATGATTAAGACAACAAATTAGTTACAGTGTTCTACGTGAACTAAAAGTAAGGTTGATTGAAAAGTAACTGGTTGCTGTTCCGAACTCCGCTTTGCAACGATTTGGTTTCCGGTACTTGAGTTGCTTCCGAAATTTGCATGAATTTGCCTCAATGCTTTTTCCGATTGTCGAGGACCAGAGGATGATACGAAAGATACATAGGCGAATAGATTCGCGCTTCCAAACTCGATATCTCGCACTTTGCTGCCCACACGGAAACGTGATTTTCATCGATGGGAAATTGAATGGGAACGAGAGAAAATTTATCGAGAGATGACCGGAGCAGCTATATTTATGCACCAAATTCACTGTTATTCCCGTTACAATTGCGAATTCTGCAGCACTGAACTTTGGGATTATGTTTTACTGCTGCAGATCTTACAGATACTTTCTGCTAAAACCTCTGAAGATTCACCAAGAGAATATGTGAATGGCGTGCACTGCTTAGGTCGCGACTTCTTAGTTTTCACACGAATTTCGACTATCTCGAATTATTCGGCAAATTACTTGGCATAAGAAATAATTACAAATCCTAAAATATATTCAATGGCGGGTTACAGGTTGATGCTTTTTTAAGGGCGACGACACACACGCACACACGGGACGTCAACCAGACTTTTTGATCCCATATATTCCGACGGCTTTCCGATCACCCAACGGGTTTTATTCAAAGAGATATTCTTGTCCACAAAGGTTTGAAACGTTCGCACAAAATAATACATGGGAAATCCGCGCTTATAACATTTCACAAGATTTGTTTATTGTGGGTTTTAAGACGGGCCAAATGACAATTCTCCGCGGATACGACCACCTCACTCAAAGCTTGCCGCCGGACTCCTCAAAATCTCTTGGCGACAGCACCAGCAACACAAGCAAACGCCACTCCCGCTATCGCCACCGCTATCGCTGGCATTCAATTTTTCCAACCAATATTCAGCATCTTGTTTATTCACTGGACGTGTTGTAGTTGACGACGATACAAAGTTTGAATCCCATTCCTTTGATTGATTACCAGATGATCATCTGGCGGGGGCATAAAATTTTCTTGAATGTTGATGCGTTTCGAGACTTTACCATTTGAATGGGATTTTGTGTGGCTTGATTGCTGGATTTATGTGAGGGTAAATGTTCGTACGTATTGAATGAATACTGAATGCAGTTTGTTTTGCTATGAGAAAAAATGTTGTCTGCTCGATACTATTAGGTCATTTGCTGTTTTGTTGGTGTGTGTTTTGACCAACCAGAAAAAGAAATATGTTGCCCTAAACTATGCATGATTTTGTTTATTTAAATTTAGTTATTTCTTTATATTTGATTTTATATATCGCTTATCTACGTATACTGCTACTTTGTTGTAATGCTCGTGTTTTATTGCCCAAACCAAATGCCTTCTTCGGTAAAAATGATTTGCTAGCATGATACAATAATTTCGTGTAAATAATTTACGAAACATTTTTAAGCTAATAATTTAACGGCTAGCTATATAAGCAAGACTTTATCTTAAATTATCACAATGAAGTAGTAAAATTATTTAACAATGCTACGAGTACTGTGGGGTTGGGGTTAGAAAAGACTGCAAAATCTCTACGAAACTTCCGAAAACGGATAATTAACTCTACCGAATTTCGCGTTTGACGCAAAAGATTTCATTATGTTAGGGAGAGGTACAGATTATTCTATTTTTATTCAAAACTCTCGCAATTCATTGTACTATACTGTTCATAGGATTGTATAGTGATGAGCATATTGTTTAGAGGATTGAATTTCATGAACCTGGTTCATGAGGTCCTCTCTAAATTGTATAACAGCCGATTATTTCGCCAGTCCCATATTTTCACGTCTTTTCTAATAGAATAAGCAACAAAATTATGTATCGGGTGGAAGCATATCGAAGGAATGATGTTGCCAAATTCGGTTTGATTTCCATAGAACTCTTGCACGCTGGCTTTTGAACCTTACCTGCTCGATTACTACACCGCGTACAAATCTTGTAACTACAAAATCACTGTTGAAACATTTAGAGCAAACGGAAAAAGAACCATTGCGAATAATTTCGTAATAATTAATAATTAATAATTAAAACCTTTCTATCGATTGTCCACCAGGTAAAGATCATCCCAAATCGTCCACGTCCCGCTAGATCCACGAATAGTAAATCTCCCAAAATCTTGGTCTCCAGGTTTAAAAAAGTGATCTTCGTTGTCACTTATGTCGCCACTCCCAGGCCGGAAAAAAACCAAAAAGACCCCACACGCGCCAAAACTGCACCTTATATGCCTTTTGAAAACCCGCCATCTCAACCGGGAAAAATTCCTCTTCTTTCAGTCCACCTGGTTTGTGTCTGCCATCCCGCTCCGGCCAATGCACTGTAGTTGTATTCGTGGAATAATTTAACTTTACTCTACAATCCTTGCTCAAATTCCTTTAAACTACTTAATCTCCGTGATCATTTGACGAGGATAAGGTTGCGGTTGAGAGGCCAAAACAATCCCGTGACAACGTTCAATGTTAAATACTTAAGGAGCATTTTTGAGTCTAGAATCTGAAGCAAACCGAATTGGTCTACCAGTTAATGTACGCAACGAAGAAGAAAACTCCAGTTCGACAAAACCTGACCGTAGGCGACTACAACCTTCTTCTTAAAGAATTGAATATAACGAATTTTTCAATTAAAATAATGTCAATTGGTATGAGGCTTTTTCTTGCCAATCTGGAAGATTACGAGACCATGGAAAGACATTTAAAAGCTAAAAAAGTGAATTATTTCACATTCCCATGGGCAGATTTACGACCGCTTAAAGTAGTTTTATCAGGGTTGCATAAAATTTCCCCAGAAGAGCTAAAAAAGATTCTCAAAACAGAACATAATATTAATGCCATTGATATTAAATTAATCAATCCCAAATTAAGAGACCGTGAAACCATTTACTATCTCTTATACCTACAAAAGGGTACGAAAATGACCGAGTTAAACAAAATCAAGATGATCATGCACACTATTGTGCGATGGAGCTTCTACACAAGCAGCCCAAAAGGCCCTACACAATTCAGGAATTGTATGCGCTTTGGGCATGGGACATCTTATTGCCATCTTCCCACAAGATGCGCTATATGTAGTGGTGAGCATGATGCACGTTAAAAGAAGAGCAACGTAATGAATTTCGTTGTAGCAATTGCAAAGAATCACACCTCGCCAATTCTCTTTATTGCCCGAATCTCTTCTGACCATTTCTCATGAACTAATTACTAATTTAAGTAAATGTAGAACAAAGTAGGAACAGTTTAATGTCATTGTAGAGCTATCCATAAAATTTTTATATGGATAAACAATAAAATGTACGTAAATGGCAAAAAACCCGCATTAGGTCTCTCAAAATTGGTGTTAATATCCTCACTCTAGCAATTAAGGACAAAATTAAGGAGCTCCAAAAACTCCGATGGAACAACATGCTAACAAATCTACACTACAACTCGAGGAAAGTCTGTTTTTAAATAGAATTTTTAAACGAAAGTATCATGCATTACCATATTCAATAATAAATAACAACGAAGAGCATATTTACTCCAATCAAGGAAAAGTAGATGTACTTGCAGATAAATTTCATCAGTTCCATAATATCTCCAATAGGTTCTGCAACAATATAGCAGAGATGATGGTGGCTAAAGCTTTGGAACAACAACCTAAACAAACATCTTTATCTCCCGGTACATTAATAAAAACCAGAGAGTTAATAGGTTTACTTAAAAAAGTTAAAAACAGCAAACCTCCAGGTATCGATGGCCTGCCGAATATAGTACTTAAAAATTTACCCAAAAAGGAATAGGCTGAATATTGCCTTAGGCTCTCCTTCTTTCCATCCATCTGGAAACAAGCTCTAGTTATACCTATCCTGAGTCTGGAAGAGATCCGTACTCTCGCGACAACTACAGGCCCATTAACTTACTACCATGGCTAGGTAAGCTCTTTGAAAGAGTAGTCCTAAAAAGATTAAATGATTTAATGGCTAACCATAATATCTTACCTGATCTCCAATTCGGGTTCAGAAACAGATATTCGACAGACCATCAGCTTTTCCGTGTTACGAAGGAAGTCAAAGCAGCGATGTACAATAAATTGTCTGTAGGTTTGGTGACGCTGGACATAGAAAAAGCCTTCGATGCTGTCTGGCATGATGCTCTGGTCTATAAACTTCAGAAATATAACACTCCCCCATACTTGTTGAACCTTTTACAAGCATTTTTAACTGACAGGTAGTTCCAGGTGAAAGTAAGGGAAAGCACTTCCCCAGTGAAAAGTATTAGTGCCGGTGTTCCGCAAGGCTCCTGCCTAAGCCCATTACTATATAACATCTATACGTCTGACTTCCCTTTACCAAACTACCAAGTTTTCTATCTGACCCAGCTTTTGAGCGGGCACGGGTGTTTTCAGTCTTACCTGCACAAGATCGGTAAGTCATGGTCTCCCGATTGTCGGTTTTGCCCAGGAGAGGAAGACAATGCCTGTCACACATTTTTTGCGTGTACAAAATGGGTCAGGCTGCGAAGGGAACTCTACAGGGAGACGGGAGAACTCACCTCGGATAATATAGTTGCGGTGATGCTCGAATAGGTTGACAAATGGAACCAGGTGGCACATTATGCTCGGGCAGTCCTAAAATATAAAAGGGACTCACAGCAGCCGGGGCCGCTGGGGCTGGGGGATCGCTCTTCTGGCATTTCCTCTTCCCCTCTGCCCTCCCGCTAGGAGGGGGACTCCCCAGCTTGAAGGCGCCCCACGGCGTAACAAAAAGAGACCTGGCCCGAAGTAATGTGTCAAACGGTTCCAGACTGGGTTCTCAGATTGACAGGGGAGGTGTTTAGTGGGTAGTCCAGTCGCGATGGGAGTCCCACACTCTATGCATAAATAGCATTCACCTCCCTACCACAAAAAAAAACTACCAAGTTGCAGCTTTCGCAAGACGACATTTGCATATACAGCATAGGCGCAGACCCAAATTCCATTATTGCCAGCCTTGAAACGGCGTTAGAACTTACATATCAATACTACCATCGATGGAAAGTTAAAATTAATGTTGCAAAATCGAAGTCAATATTCTTCACCAGGAAGCGTGAGCCTGCTCACCTACCCCAGCGACCAATAAATTTTTTAGGGCAAACTATTCTCTGGAGTGAGGATCTCAATTATCTTGAGCTTATATTCGACAAAAAACCAACCTTCAGAAGTCATATTGAGCATATTAGCTCCAAAGCAGTTAAGGTCGTGCTCTCGCTACACCCCTTCTTAATAGTAATTCGCGTCAACACCAGAAACAAAATCCTCATCGTCAAAATGGCAATCCAACCGATCATCTTATAGGGCTCACCTAGCTAGATCCAACGTGCTAAATATCTAGTAACAAAGCTTCAGATCACGCAAAATAGATACCTGAAAATGGTACTTAATAAACCGTTCCACTTAAACTACGCAGCCTTGCTGGCGTTAGTCCAATTTATAAGCTCGCTGCATCGCGCCGTGATAAATTAATCGCGAAAGCAAATGACTCGCCCAATCCGCTAATTCATGCCCTGGCGAACTGAAAACCAGCAGTTGCTACTGTAGATGGAAGCCCTTATTCCACTACACAGATATTTTTTATATAATATCCATACCGGAAACGAAACTCGAATATAGGATAAAATACACAATTTGTTTTCAACAGCAAGAAGAAGATAAACTTTCTTGTACTAAGAAAAACTCCTGTTTGTTTGAAAGACGAATAAAACTTCGAGTTACAATTGAAACTTATTAACTCAAAAATATTTTTATTTTTTCTTACTTGACAATTGACAATTTATCTACGGCTTCTATTTCTTTTTGTGTTGGTTTTATGAAAATATGGAATTTAATTTATAAGTTATGTAGAATATGCTACAATACTCCCTTCCCAGCGTTAGCGTTGTAAAAGAAAAATAATCATTTATTTAATCGTTATTATTTATAAAATTGTTATTAACTCTGAACTCTGGTTTGATTCTTTCATTAGGAATGGTTTGTAATTCTCCGTTAATTTGAACAAGAAACTTCTTAGGGTTCCTTTTAATAACTTTATAAGGTCCTTGTTAAGGTGAAGACAAAGATGATTTTTTAGTAACTACTTTAATAAAAACTCTTTCGCAATCATCAAGGGACTTGTAGTAATTCAGCACGTTCTCGAAAAAGAAAACAGAGCCCCGGATGGTTGGTATCGTGTGATGCACTTAATTTTTAAATATCCTTTTCATCAATAATGGATTTAGAACTATTAACTAATAAGCTGAATGGAGGTTGCGCTGTAAATTTAAAATATCAGAGTAGAGTAGTAAAAGAACTTTAACTTAATTCTACTGGTGATTATCCAATGCAAGTTATTTAACATAACAAGGCAAATATAAAAAGGAAAAATAAACGACCAAGGAATCAAGTCTGTAACTAGTTTGATGGCAGCATGACATGATTTAAAATTTCAAAACTAAGTTTCATATAGACCTTTCCTTAAATAAGATTTGTTTCATTTTCTTCAGCATTGAACAAAGGAGGTATGAGTAGTGTCCACAAGAACTCATACGGCGGAAACTCGTCTCCAACCTGGGATACGGACTCTGAAGGCAATTGGGAAATGGGAACAGACCTTATCAAGGAATTTCTGATGTCACAAACGAATCGCAATCGCAGTATATCGGAAAGTGATGCCTCAAATTTTGTTTATGAGAAAAATTCGGAAAAGCGTATGAAGCCTACAAACCAAGAGAATAATATGAAGTCCTCAGATCATCTACATCAAATGGCAGCTGTTGCAAATAATAGTAAAGTTCTTTCAAATATGGCGTATGCTACAAATAATTTGAACAAGTTATCTAACAAACATGGAGTGCCAAATAATTCAATTGCAAAGGAGGATATAAATATAAGAACAAGCAACGGATACGTATGATGAGAAGGAAATTCCCAATGCATTCAATACCTCCAAATGGTCTTGATGCTCATTCGAAACACCGTTTATCCCAACTTCATGCGCACCATCAACTTTCCCAACCGGTATCATTACCAGATTATTACGGCTCATCATTATGCTGTTTTACAAGCGAAAATAATCACAAGACCACATCAGCAATAATTCCGCCACGGTGATCAGTTCGATATATCAGGGAGTTGAGATAATGTTGAATTCGAAAGGTCAGAATCGGGTAGTTTGTATGTAGAATGGGAGAAATATTTCGAATACACCCGCGTTGATACTTTCTTATCAGATGAAGATTCGTCAGCATCTTCGATTTGCTCGCTAAGCGATGATAGCAAGTTCAGGGAGATAGACGGGGTTAGTGGCTTGAAGGGGTTATACCCAGACAAGTTCCGCGTGAAGAGTCTGATAAAGCGTGCGAGACGGAAGATTCACTTGAGTTGTCCGTTTTGCCACAATCCAACCAGCTAATTGCTACAAAAAACGGAACAGCGAAAACTATCAGAGAATTGATCAGCTAGAACTTTTCGGTGGGGAAGTTGAGGGTGAGAGAGACAGCGACTGTGGTCTAAACGAGGAGTCGGAAAGGCACCTCGACGGCGGTCACGTCGCGACGCGGGAAGAAAGAGGCTCGACGGGAGATCGGGAAGAACCAAGGAAAATCGTGGAGTTTTGGTTGAATTGTCGCGATTTGGATCGGTGCCGTGTGAAGTGATTAACATCGCATCTTAGTTAATGCTTGTCGGGAAGTTTCTCCGAATTATTTAAAAGTTGAAGTTGCATAAAGGCAACTGGAGTGTAGTGAATCGTACGGTTTCATGTCCCAATAAGAAAACGGTTCTCGACGGCGGTCGATGCAAGTGTGTGTGAAGGGGGGTTGAGATATTGTGTTCGAGGTGAACACACGCGGAATAATTTCATAGTGAAAATTAATAAAGTTAATTTGCAATACCAGAGAAAAAGTTGAAGTTGGATAAAGGCAACTGGAGTGTAGTGAATCGTACGGTTTCATGTCCCAATAAGAAAAACGGTTCTCGACGGCGGTCGATGCAAGTGTGTGTGAAGGGGGGGTTGAGATCTTGTGTTCGAGGTGAACACACGCGGAATAATTTGATAGGGAAAATTAATAAAGTTAAATTGCAATACTAGAGAAAAAGTGGAAAAGTGATTGAGCGAACAAAAAAAGAAAATTACCTCCATGAAAGCTGAATTTTAGTTCGGATTTCCCGTTTAACCCTCGATCCCACGTTTAATGTACTTTTAAACGGTGCTGCCGATTGAATTTTCGTGATCAGAACAGGAACTCTGAAAGAACATTGGAGTTTACAAACTGATTTCCATGCATATTCTTACGATATATATGATAAGTCCTTTAGTGATTCGCGCGATTAAAAGAAAATTGTGCAATTGTTCGGTGCGCGCCACTTTGACCCGAGTAATATACCGTAACTTCTTGTTTGCCCTGTTTTGTGTTAAAAATAAACAAAATAAATCGACTCTAACGAATTTACTTCTTGTATGCAAATTAAGGATCGAATGCATGCTAAGACCGTGTAGAGTGCTGATACATAATGTTGTGGCTCTGGGAAATTGATTATTTGATTGGTTGACATAACTCGCCACGCGCCTCCAGACAGACCTGTGATTAATGTTATTCTGGCAATTGGAACAGCGATTCTATGGGAAAAATTCTCGCTGACGTGGCATATTTTATTGTGTTGTGTGGACCGTTATTTGCGAAAATTGACTTCACGGAATATTTTGATGTCAAGGCTGTTTCGTTAGCAACATATGCTGATAATTGTTTAGTGACCGTATCTGGCGATTCTGATTTAACTTGCTCTGCCAATAATTGTAACGTAGAGGATTATCATAATTTTTTTGTGAGTGTCCCAAGCCCAGTACTAAATGAATATATCTGTAAATGTTCAATTTGCAAGCCAGGACTTACGCACCCCACCTCGTCAACGAGCGCTCGTCGTCGGAAAGGATGGGTAAGTACTCTTTTGAATGTTTAAAATGTGTTGACAGACGTTTCAAATTTTCTGTATACATGTAATGCTTTTTATACATATTTCAAATCTTTGTAATGAATCATGCGACGCCGCTGGTGACCACTACCAACACACTTTGCTGCTATGTGGCTTGTCATTTTGCGTTGGCTGCGACCAGTGCACATCCCACGTCTATTTTGTCGTTGGATGCCAACAGAATTTGACAGCCACATGGAATTGAAGTGTGGAGGTAGTGGCCGCCACCCACGAGGTAGTCCTGGAGTGGGAAAAGTGAAACGGAAAGTGCAAGGCCTGATTCCACGGCGATTATAGTGCATGGTGGCGATGTCGTAACGTCGATAAGAAATTGCGATACGGAGGAGAAACGACGCGAACGATGTTTTCAGTGCAAACAATGTGTGAAAACATTCAAACGCTCAAGTACATTATCGACTCACTTACTTATACAGAGTGATACACGGCCATATCCTTGTCAATATTGCGGAAAGCGTTTCCATCAAAAGTCGGATTGCAGGAATTGGGAAAAAGAAGAAGAATACGAGTACGAGCCAACCGGAAAGGTATGTAAGGTAACCTAAAAAGTAGCATTGTAACTACGATTCGATTAGTGAGTTTTCGTTTCACCGCTCTAATAGTCTGTTTTTCCGGATTCTTCCTGCTATTTAGGAACAGACTATATGTGCAACGAATGGTGCCGTTTATTATGCGCTACTCCACCGGCTCCGATAAGCAACATACCGAGGGATCAGTTTGCAGCAGTTTACCCACCAGCAGTTGTGCCAACAATATACCTACCTTCAATGCCGTACCAGCCGTTTTAGCAGTACTACAGGGTGCAATGAATGTTCCCACCATTTGGCCTCAGAACTACCAAGGTTTAAGAACAAAAACAAGGACAGAATAAGGAAAAAGGGAAGAGCATAGACAAGGAGAAAAACTCATCCAATCATAGTTCAAATGAGAAGACGCTCTTGAATTCATTCAAAAAAAAAAAACTACAACTGCCGCTACAAACGCTTTCACCAAATCTCATAAGCATAATGAACACTCAACGAAAAAACGAGGTAACATTTATTAAGAGGAGTAGTGATTTACTTAAATTCCCGGTCTAACTATATTCAGTAAGGACTATTCCATTTTTTTCATTTCATATATATGAAATATTGGATGATCTTGCCTACTTACTTTTAAGATCTAAATGAGCACGATAAATTTTCCCAAATGCAATATTATTTATACTTACGATAAAAGAATGAACGGTGACGTAAATTTTGGTGCAAATTTCAGAAAACAATATAAGCCTAAATAGTAGTGCCCTATCGTTTTCCAATGTATCTTATTTCTATCATTTAGATAGGAGAAGGCTACAACCAAAAATTCACAGAAAGACAAAAAAAGGGAAATGAGGAAATTATGTTTTTCAGATAGACTTAAGATAAGCCTTTATCAGTTAGATGAAATGGATACGGGTCATACAAATTACTTTTAATAGCAATCTCTTAAATACCGACATCTAATGATAACAAGCAATGGAGTCAATTTTATTATAACTTGATTAGACTTATATATATATATATATATATATATATATATATATATATATATATATATATATATATATATATATATATATATAAAAACAAAAACTTTGAGAGGTGTATCAGATTATCCGCATTAGTTTATCATCGGGTGTAAATATGTTTAAATGAGAAACACAATAATAACAACTAATCCATATAAATTGTTAGGAATTTTACAAATAATCATAATAATAAATAACGGATAATCCCTACCATCTTAAAAAATAATACAAACCATATTAATAAATAGAAAATAATACAAATGATAATAATATATATATATATATATATATATATATATATATATATATATATATATATATATATATATATATATATATATATATATATATATATAAAATGAACCATGTTAATAATTAACAGTAACCTAAATAATAATACGACATAAAACCGACCCTATTAATACTCTAACAAATGATGCAAATAATAATAAAAAAACAAAAGATCCACAACAGCACCAACAACAGCTTCAACAACGTGGCCGTCCTTAATATTATAATTTTAGTGAGTGTGCCTCAAAATAGAGATGTATATCAAAGAAGAATTTGGAAATTTGTGATCTAAACAAGAAGAATATATTTTCTTTTTTTTGAGTATTTCGTATAGTAACGTCGAGTTATTCGCATCTAATTATTTATTTTTTGTATTTTAGAAATGTGAAGTTAATATTCTTAAAGAATAAACAAAATCATTGACAATTATAAAAATGAAAATTCACATCCTATCATGTTTGATACCCTTGGGCCTTAAGAATATATTCATTGAATTTAGAAATCGGTACCAGTAAAATGCCAGCATATATAAAATATATAATACATGATCATGAAAAAAAAATAACCAGAAATCATACAACCCATGTTTATAAATGATAAGTAATAGAAATAATAATAAGTACTAACTTAATATGGTACTCTCAAGAAATGTTTGATAACATAAGCACAACCCTTTTGCCATTGGCGGTAAGGATTCTACTTAATAGATTATACGGAATTTTAGGTTTTTTTTTATATTCTTTAAACTAATTCTTAAACACAAAATAATACAAGTAAGATAGAAGACAAAAAAAAAAGGAGTACCGTCAGAAAGACTGTAATATATATAGCCCCTTTGTTTTTATGAAATAATAAAAAACTATGTATTGCTAACCTTAACAACGACTTTCCTTTCCAGTGGTTCTTCTTTTCAACGGGAAATGAGGTGCAAGGTAGGTATGCCGTCGCGAGGGTAGGGTTTGAGAAAATCCGCTGAGGTCGGTTTCGCGTCGCGCGCGGTACGCGGTACCTTAGTTGATTTTGGTTTTTCTTTAGCGTAGTTTTTTTCCGAATTACGTTAACGTAGTATATTTTTTCGGTACCGCGTCGGAAATTCGGGAACGCGAAGTAAAAATTAGATTTTTGTCCTTGACTGAGCAAATGAAGAAATACGGGGTAACGTAAAGTAGGTTTCCTCTCCGTATGGTTTTGTTTTGTGACGCGTTTGAAAGCGGGCATGTATTGGTGGCTGAATATTGTAAATGAGCGTGACCCATTCGGAGACCCGCGACCGAAATCCTCTCCGATCTAGCTGGGCGACAAGCAGCCACCGCGTGAATGGGTTACAGTGCACAGATTGGTTGACCGGTTGGTACCATCCGTTGGCACTACTCAGACTTAACGTCTAGAACCGATGAGAGGTCGGTTCCGCGTTCGCACGTAGACATAAAATCATTGCATCTTATATGCACTTTACTTTACCTCTACATACAATAATGGGCTTTGGAAACAAAACAAAAATTCATAGGGACGGGGTGTGACATACTTTATGAATAATTGGAAAGAATCTCCTACATCGACATTAATAGAATCCCACTTCTGTTCCCTTGTTCCCCTTTAATTCTTTACATCGATGTTTAAATAGTAACCGAAGAAGATCAGATTTATTATTATTAGTTATAAATCATTACGATCGAATTCAAACTTGATATTGCTTGTGCTTGAGATTTTTTTGTATCGATCTTCAATCTTGAAATTATTACGTGAATAAAAATACAAATGAATTTGTAACTTACAAATGAAATCGGTCTTTCCTTTCCGATAACTCTGACCGGGTATAGGACTCGGTACGGTGGCAGGCTGCCCCCTAAAAACATGAGCCAGCCGCCGGGTACAATTTAATCCTTTTTTCTTTGTTTCAGGTGACATCGCGGGTTGAGTGGCCCAAGCAGAGTGCCTCTTTATGGCATAGCGTTATGCAATCGAATTGTATAATTCTATGGCATAAATTGGTCACCGGAGGTCCCTTTCTGATGGGAAAGTTTATACAAATCAAGTTGTATGAGTTTTCCACTCAGAAGAGGAATACCTGGCCACTGCAACAAAAATATGGATTTGATTCCGGTTGGGTGGGTGCGAAGGGGCTCCATCACCACCCGGTTGCCCTTCTCTCATTTGTGGGCCATGAGCTTCGTCGGGTAACGACGAGGTTACCCCAAGTCCGCCTTTTTTTTTTCAGGTTCCACTTGTTCTCGGAACAAGTACTTTCTCTCTCGGTGTAGTTATCTACACTTTTTGCGACTTCGGTCGCCTCGTGATAGATTGACCACCAAATTCGTGAGTACAACATTTTTTGTAGTGGGTCCTCGTGCTGGGGAAATGAACCCGCCCCACGACACCGCAATGCTAGCCTGCCAGCGCATTCACGCGTCCCCAGACGAGGGCATTCTCGGCAGATATCTCCATCTTCTTCTGCCGAGGCAGCAGAACATCGCTGCAGTCCTTTACGGACATTTGAACATTAGCAAATTCACTACAGACTTAGGCATATAAATTTTGACTTTTTTCGCTTTCGTTTCTTTACTATATTAGTCAATGTTTTAAAATGATCTTTGAGAATCGATAAAATATTTTCTGAATCTAAATTATTTGATTTCGTATCTTGGTTAAAGAAACTGGCTGGAATTTTAATATTTTCGCCATATATCATCTCAGTAGGGGTAGCGTTGATTGATTCCTTCCATGAGGATCTAATCCCTAAAAGAATGATAGGGGGTTCATTGAACCAATTAACATTATCACGAGTTCGAATTGCCGTTTTTAATGTTCGATGAAATCTTTCAATCATTCCATTTGCTTGTGGGTGGTACGCTGATGTATGAATTCTATGTGAACCCAGAAATTGTAACAATTCTTTGAATACATTTGACTCGCATTGAGCACCTTGGTCGGTCGTAATTTCCAAGGGTGAACCAAACCTCGAAAAATATTCACGCCATAAAGTATTTACAATTGTTTTTGTTAATTAATGGGAACAAAAGGTCTAAACGTGTCCAAGTTTTTATTACACCATAGACTTGATGTCTTATCAAAAATTTTAATTTGAACTAATTTAGTTTTAGAATTAAATTTAGAAGGCTCTTCTAGGAAGATTTTAAGTTCTGGATCCTTTTGTTGCTCCTCTGCTAAAAATTTTAAGTCGATTTCTTTTAAATTAATAACGTCTGTGTCCAAACAAGATAAAGTATCTGGTACTGTATTAGCTGATCCTTTGATGTATCGAATATCCGTCGTAAATTGAGAAATATAATCAATGTATCTCTCCTGACGGGGATTCTTTTCAGATTTTCATGTAAAAGTACTAATCAAAGGTTTATGGTCGGTTAAAATTGTAAAATTTCTACCTTCTACAAAGTACCTAAAATGTTTTATAGCTAAATATATAGCTAATAGTTCACGATCAAAAGTAGAGTATTTCTTTTGTGGTGGATTTAATTTTTTGCTAAAGAAGGCTAAAGGTTGCCAATTCCCATTTAAGAACTGTTGTAAAACTGCTCCAACACTATTTGAAGCATGAGTTCTGATTGAAATGGGTAAATTATTATTCGGATCAGTTAATAAGGTGGCATTAGCTAGACAATCATTTGCTTTCTCAAATGAAACTTAACAATTGTTTCTACTTTTGTATTTGAAGGTTTGATACCTTCTGACGAAATATCATGACCCAAAATAGTTAATTTGGGTACACCGAAAATACATTTTGAAAGTTTAATTTTTAAGTCAAATTTTGTTAAACGTTCAAATACTTTTCAAATATGGTGCTTATGCTCTTCATTTATTTTACTTAAAATCAATGATGTCATCAAGATAAACATAGGTAATATCTAGACCACTTAAAATTTCATGCATCATTCGTTGAAAAGTTTGAGCCGCATTTCTCAAGCCGAAAGGCATGCGGGTAAATTCAAATAAACCAAACGGAGTAATAATGGCTGTTTTAAAAATATCCTCAGGAGCGACAGGGATTTGGTGATAAGCACGAACTAAATCTTCTTCTTCTTCTTAGCACTACAGCCCCTTTCGGGCCTTTGCTTCCTGCAAACAGCGCCTCCAACTGTCTCGGTCCATTGACCGCGTCTTCCTATTCCGAAATCCGAGCAGTAATGAACTGTCTTCGTCGACCGAGTCAGACCAGCGTTTCCTCGGTTTCCCCACTGGCCGCCGGCCTTTAGTTCTCCCAACGAACACCTTCTTGGGTATCCGTTGTTCGTCCATACAATTCATGTGTCCAGCCCATTGCAGCTCCCTCAGTCTTACAATGCTTGAGACCTCCGGTTCGTCATTTCATACAGCTTGTGGTTGTATCGAATTCGCCATTGGTCCCCGTCTAGCTTCGCTCCGATTATTCGCCTCAGGACCCGTCGCTCAAAGGCGTTCAATATATTTGCGGATGCTTGGGTTAGGGTCCATGTTTCACACCCATAGCATAACACAGGTCTTATCACAGATTTTTATACTTGGAGCTTTGTTTTTCTGTGTATGCAGCTGGTCTTCAAGATTGTCAATACTGAATAAAATATTTTATTTGCGAGCTGTATTCTACGGCGTATTTCGTCTCTTTCATTACACATTTTCGTTATTTTGGCCCTCAAATACACAAATTCGCTAATATATTCGATACTGTATTCGGCAAGTGTGATATTTTGTGTATTTGAGATATTTTTCCTCGACTGCGTCATGAACTTTGTTTTATTTTCGTTGATTTGTAGCCGTACTAGTTTTGATTCGCTGTCGAGTTTCAGGAAAAGCTCTTTGGAAGTTGTTAATGACCGTGACAGAATGTTGATGTCGTCCTCATAGGCTACTACTTGGCTCGACTTGTATAGTAATGTACCTCGCATATCGACAGGTAGCTTCCGTATGACGTACTCCAGAGCCAAATTGAATAGCAATGGGGCCAGCCCATCTCCCTGCTTTAGTCCGATCTTTGTGTCAAAGGCATCGGTGAGTTGGTTATTGATGCGGACTTGGGATGCCAAAACCAAGCATTATTTGGTACAGTACGTTACGATCAATACTGTCGTATGCTTGCTTAAAGTCAACGAAAATTTGGCGTACGTCTATGTTGAACTCCCAGCACTTTTCAAGTACTTGCTTGACTGTGAACAATTGGTCTGTTGTTGATCTACCTGCCCTAAAACCACCTTGATACTCCCCAATAATACTGTTGGCGTATGATCCGATTTTAGTTTCTATGAACATTGAAAATATTTTGTACGCCGTACAAAGTAGTGATATGCCTCTATAATTTTCGCACTGTACCTTGTCACCTTTTTTGTGGATGGGGAATATAATTGTTTGGCTCCACTCTTTCGGCATGTGTTCTTGTTGCCAAATGTGCTGGATGACTTTGTGAAATGCTTTATGAACAGTACTGCCACCATATTTGATGAGCTCCACTGGAATCTCATCGATCTATACATATAGGTTATGTCTATTTTCATATACGAAGGGCAAGGCTCGAGTCGGGCTGTTCCGCCCTAGATATACATATATGTATATATATATATATATATATATATATATATATATATATATATATATATACACACTACCGGCCAAAAGTTTAGGACCAACACCATGAAAGAAGAAAAATGAACCAAAACTCAAAATATAAAGTAGAATGTTTAATTTTTGATTAAAATATTTATTAACTAGTACAAATAGATTGTAAATCAAACAAAAGAATTAGTAAGTGTCAACTCTTAACTTTAAAAATGCCACTTATATGTTAAACAGATTTTTCGTCAAAAAAGCCTCCTTAGCATTTTGTCACTTTTTTCACTAATCTTGGCAAACGGTCAATCAATTTGTCAATAGTTTCTGATGAAATTTGGTTCCAGCTTTCTTGTAGAGCCTTCCACATGTCTTCCTCTGAGGAGGGGCAACAGCTCCGCACATTTCTATCCAGCTCATCCCACAGAAGCTCAATCGGATTTATGTCCGGACTCTGAGGGGGCCACACCATATTTTATAAAATCCCTTTTGCTTCTTTCCCTTCTAAATAGTCCTTGCATAATTTAGAACTATGTTTGGGATCGTTATCTTGTTGGAAAAAAAATCCATTTCCAATTAATCGTAGGCCGGACGGAACGGCATTTCGTTGAAGTATTTGTTTATACTGCTCCTTTTTCATGATTCCATTGATTCGTACCAGATCCCCAGTTCCACGGCTCGAGAAACATCTCCAGGCCATAATGGAACCACCACCGTGCTTGACTGTTGGCACCACACAGACTGGCAGCATCTTTTCCTCGGCGCTACGTCGAACATAAGTTCGTCGTTTTGATCCAAAAATTTGAAATTTGGATTCGTCTGTCCAAAGAACTTTTTTGAAGTCTTCTGCGGTCCAGTCTCGATGGGTTAGGGCCCAATGCATGCGTTTCTTTTTATTTTGTGGTCTTAGAAGCGGTTTTCGAACTGCGACCCGGCCAAATAACCCAGCATCTCTTAATCGTCGTTTTACCGTAGTCACTGACACAGGTTTCGATCGAGAGCTGTTCATTTGTTCGCGAATTTGTGGTACTGTTAGAAGTCTATTTCGCTTGCTGGTAAGGACGATTAGATTATCATCACTTTGAGTGGTACATTTTGGCCTTGCTGATCGCGAACGGGTTTGATTACTGCCAGTCGCTTTGTTTCGGGTTATTGCGTTATGAACACAAGTCTTCGATAACTTGAGTTGCGACGCAATTAGACGTTCAGTTTTGCCTTCGTTGTGCAAGGCAACTATGACAGCACGAATTTCACTGCTAATTTCGCGGGCTTTTCCCATTTTAAAGTGTCTTGACTATAACAAGGGCAAACTGAGACTAATCAAACTAGAGAAAGATGAACTCTTCGAAAACTCAGAAAATAAATATGTTTCAGGAAGCTAAAATTATCCTTAATTACGGTCAACACTAAACAAGACCAAAAAGATTCGTAATGGGCAGGTCAGACAAATATTACGATGACTTTACCTGTTAGTCATTGAAGTTGAAGGGGCTTTAATTAATGCTTGGGAACAATTGACCTTTCTAGAATGCAAACATAAAAATATGCAAGGAGGGCACTTGTTAGATATTCTTTAGTAGCAATAGAATACTCAGGTATTCAAATTAGATCTTCAGCAGATGTCCTTTTGAAATAATTTCCAGTTAACAAAGATTTTTATTCTTGGTCCTAAACTTTTGGCAGGTAGACATAACATCCCCCTACGTGGCATAATTGAGTAAGTTACTTCCTGACCTCATTACCCATCCACTAATTACCCATCCGCTAATTACCCATCCGCTAATTACCCATCCGCTAATTACCTATTCGCTAATTACCCATCCTACGACTATATAAAGTCGCTCCCTTCAACACATCCTTTAGACACTGAAGATGACTCAAAGTAGTCGAAACGCGTCTGCTCACACAACTAAGCAAGGCCCGACGGCTTTTAAAGAAAAAAGAGGATTGGCCTGCGGATATCAAATAAACAAAGTTATTGACTACAACACTGCCAGCCAGGCAAAACTGTTGCGTTCATTCCAATACCTTACCTTAAAACTTCATCAAACAATAGCAAACATATGGTTCAACAAACAGTGCTTGAAAAACAACATTACACCAGCATTTGCAAGAATCGTGATAAAACAAAACACAATCGCTGCACGTAACACACAACGTAGCGCACAGATGCTCCGCATTAAAAACGAAATAAGAACACTGTACATAAAAAAGGACGAAATCAACCGACAACTACTACACTCACACTTACAATTAACTAACACTATACAAACTGAAAACTTTCTACAGTTTTATAATGACGTGAGGCAAAACATTGATATTCAGCTCAAAACTAAATATGAAACCATGACGAAAAAACTTGACAAATTGATGAAAAAACAAAACAAAATGACCACACCAGCGAACAGAACTTTCTATTCACGGACTGTAAACCTATCAGATACGCCTTTTACGACACAAGAAATGGAGCTATTAAATAAGGGACTGAAACACAACTTACATAATACAAACCGCAACAAAGACCTAGAACAACTAGTAATCGACACTGAACTAGCCATTAACAAACTGCCGCAGGAACAACAGACACATGCAAGACATACTGCAGTAGACATACTACAAAAAATACGCACTAGCATAAACAAAACGGATTTCCACGAAGACCATAAGATATTAAGACACATTCAGACAAAGCTAACGGATAACCTACTAACAGTGACGAAGGCTGACAAAGGACATACAACGGTGATCCTAAAAACAACGGACTACGTACAAAAAACAATAGACTTCATTAACGCCAACGGCTACAAACTGGTAAACAAAGACCCCACCAATAGGTTCCAAGCGGACTTACGTACCGCCATTATACAATCCCCACTAATTATTCCTCCTAATACTAAGCAACGCTACATAAACCCGAATCCATGCACACCACCCCTTAAAGCACAACCTAAGCTCCACAAACCCAATATTCCTATCCGTCCTGTCGTCAACTACCGCCCAGCTCCTGCATACCAATTAGCACGGTACTTGGCAACGATAATGGCTGATGTCGTGCACCTTGACGACAAATACGCATTAAAGAACAGCCGCGAGCTAGCAAATTCTACCACTTCTTTAAAATTGACTGAAAATTGTCAACTTTTATCATTAGACATCACCAACCTCTATACGTCTATCCCTGTCGATGAAACACTGGCCATACTAAAAGAAAAACTTTCATTCAACAACAGCCGACGATTCACAGATCAAATGCTCAATCTCATAAAGACCACAATCAAACAGAACTATTTTAAGTTCAATAGCAACACATACATTGCCAAAGACGGTCTGGGTATGGGACATCCAATGTCCTCAATAATGTCAGAAATATTCTTACAATCTTTGGAAGAAGTCTTTATACCCAAAGTTGTCAAAAGATTCAATGTAATATTTTACAGACGATATGTGGATGACTGTTTCATTGTTATTGACTCACAAGAAAATAAACAAGACGAACTACTTGCCTATATGAATGAAATTCACCCGAATATAAAGTTCACTATGGAAAAAGAAACAAACGGACAACTCAACTATATGGACCTAACTGTGACACGTGAACAAACACGATTGGACTACAAAATATACAGAAAACCAACCACAACTGATCATACCATACATGAAACATCTAACCACCCCGCACAACATAAGCTAGCAGCGTACAGATCAATGGTGCAGAGGCTTCACTCCATCCCCATGACTCCTACTAACTACTCCAACGAACTAAACAACATTTACAGAATAGCTAATAATAACGGATACAAACAATGCGACATTGACAAACTAGTCACACAGTACAAACAAAAACAGGAACGCCAACCGACGGAAACTCATAAGAACGACCAACAGTGGGTATCGTTAACATACGTAGGCAAAGAGACATACAAACTATCAAACTTCCTTAGGAAATACAAATTGCAAACTGCATTCAAAACGAACAACAACATTGGAAACAAACTGAAGCCAAAACTGAATGACACATCGATATACGAAGGCAGCGGCATATACAAACTGACATGCAAGGACTGCGACATGGTATATATAGGAAGGACAACACGAAAACTAACGACAAGATACAAAGAGCACCTACGATCTTTCTTATACAACAAGGCAGACTCCAATTATGCGACGCACCTTCAAAACCACGCACATGAGCCTGATGCTATGACAAACTCTATGAAATTGCTACACAAACAAAACAAAGGACCAAGACTTGACATCCTAGAAAGGCTTGAAATTTATAAACATAGAAAGACAGACGGTGACATTATCAACGAACAACTTGTTACCAATTCCGACGCAATTTTCTCAGTCCTAGACCACACTCTTAGACGAAAACGGAAACGAGATGAAACAGAACAAACGGACAGCCAACAAGCAAAAAAACAAAAACATAACATCCCCCTACGTGGCATAATTGAGTAAGTTACTTCCTGACCTCATTACCCATCCACTAATTACCCATCCGCTAATTACCCATCCGCTAATTACCCATCCGCTAATTACCTATTCGCTAATTACCCATCCTACGACTATATAAAGTCGCTCCCTTCAACACATCCTTTAGACACTGAAGATGACTCAAAGTAGTCGAAACGCGTCTGCTCACACAACTAAGCAAGGCCCGACGGCTTTTAAAGAAAAAAAAAAAAAAAATATATATATATATATATATATATATATATATATATATATATATATATATATATGTATATATATATATATATATATATATATATATATATATATATATATATATATATATATATATATATTAATATATATATATGGTTACACCAGCGGCGAGATGGCGCTGGCCCTGGAAAAGGGCCATAGGCGGTATGAACGGGTCAAGAGTGTGTAGGCGTGCGTCATAGAAAACTTTAGTCAGTCGGCACTCTAGATTAAGGCGAGACGTGAATGAGTGATGTCGTATGGCGTAATTATTGGATTAATAAAACTTAATGATTAAAACCGTGTGTTTGATTAAAACTGTAACAAATCAGAAGTGGGATCAGTCTACGTGTCGGAAAGTTGATTTTTTCGGCGTTTCAATTACAAAATTTGTGAAATTCAAAAGTGACGCCGTTTCTTCGTTGAAATAACGAGCGAAATATATGGTGGTGTGAGTGCAACAGGCGATCGCGTTCAAACAGGTGTACGTGCAAAAGCTAAAGCAAAGTTGACGAAATGTCGATCGCGGCAGAAGAGAACTTATCGGGCGCAGAGGAAAATCTGTCTCCGCGTAAGACAAGGGCAAAAGCGAACGCGGGCATATCGGGAGCGGAACCGGAAATGAGTGTGTCAGCAGAAAAATCAGATGTCAATGCAGCAGTAAAGGCACTGATGGATGGCGGATTGGCGGTGCAAATCCGGGCGGCGGTACAGCAACAGGCAGCATTGATTTTTGCGGAAATGGCGGAGACGAGGGAATCGTCAACTGCAAGTAAAGCGTCTAGAGCTGAGTCATTGGATCGTGAAACGATGGCATGTAGCCGTCGAGCTATGCGTGTGGCTGATGGTATTGTTGAGTGGTTCAATCCTGAAGATGCTGATATGAATGTGGATCGATGGTTGCTAAAAATAGATCAGCTTGGTGACATTCATGGGTGGTCGGATTACGACAGAAGTACAATCGCGCAGGCGAAGCTACATGGTGCGGCGAGGACCTGGCATTGGCGGTTAGAGTCTTATGGCTACTCGTGGATACATTGGAAGGCGAAGTTAGGTGCATCTTTTCCACGGCGGCACGATTTGGCTGGAATGCTGGAGGAGTTAGTGCAGCGGCGCAAACTGTCGACGGAGCGTATGACCACGTATTACCACGAAAAGTTGGCGTTATGTGCTCGGGTAGGCATTCAAGGCGAAAGTGCCGTATCGTGTATCGTACGTGGATTACCGGAGGAATTGCGGGCGAATGCACATGCGGTAAATTATACAACACCGGAAGCTTTGTACAATAAGTTTTTAGCGGGGTTGGAGTCGTACAAGGTGGAGAAAAATGTTGTTAAAGCTGGTGCGGCAAGAGAGGCGTACGCAAGGCTAGCAGTAACTTCTCATTGGCGATCCGATGTTACAACTGTCAGGCGGAAGGCAGCCATATGAGTCGCGACTGTCCAAAGGCGAGAGTGGATAGATGCTGGAATTGTAAGGCCAGTGGACACAAGTCGTATGAATGTGGTCGGAAAGGATTTGCTGGCGAACAAAAACAGGTGAGTTTACTTATTCAGCCAGCAGATAAAACATTTAGACAGACAGGATATGTAAATGGCAAGGCATTGCGGATTTATATTGATACCGGAAGTATCGAAAATATAATAACAGAGGAGGCCGCTATACGATTGCAATTGGTGGTGTGCAAAACAAAGAAAGATGTAGTTCTTTGCGGCTTCGGTCTTGGCAAAGCAGTGGCGTTGGGATCAAATTGTTTCGAACTTACGATGGATGGAGTCGACTTGAAAATCAAGGCGTTAGTTACAGACTGTGACATGGGGCAAATTGTGCTGCTGCTGGGACAGCGGGCGATTAATAGCCCTGGCGTAGCGTTGGTGGTTAGGAACCAAAAGGCGGTATTGGTGAAAGGCGAAGATTTGGGCGAATTACTGCGGCGAGTGCAATTAGAGGCGGAATCGCCAAGACTTCAAGTCACGCTGCGAGAGGATTTCGAGTGTCGACCTCATTCGTGCGGATGGGCAATGGTGGAAATAAAACAGGGTCCAGCTGGTAAAACGGCGTTCTTTCCAGCGAAATCTTTTAGAGATGGCGAAGCGTTGGTGGCGATACCAGGTAGCCTGTTAACATGCGGAAGTATTGGTGCATTAACGGAGACAAAGGTTGGGCGAGGCAACGTTCGTTGGAAGAAAGGTGGAATCATTGGCAGAATAGACCCTGACCAGTTGGAAGACGACGAGGAATTTTCCGAAGAAACAGAGGCAAGGCTATGTAGTTTAGAAACATCCAAAAGTTTGAATTTTAGTAAGGTGCAGCTAGGTGATATTAGTATAGAAGATAGGGAACGAGTATTTAATTTATTAAAAAGAAAAGCACATTGCTTTTCAGCATTTGAAAACGATGTGGGGTTAACGGGATTAGGTGAAATGAAAATAAAATTAACCACAGATGTACCTGTACATTATCGTCCATACAGGTTGGCGATGTCTGAAAGAAGGATTGTGCGGGACAAAGTTCAGACACTTATAGAGAGCGGAATTGTTAGGGAATCTAGTTCGGCGTATGCTAGTCCTATTTTTCTAGTACCAAAGAAATCGGGCGAGGTACGGATGTGTGTGGACTATAGGACGTTGAATGCAATAACTATAAAAGAGCGGTATCCGTTACCACTTATTGCAGATCAGCTTAGTAGATTGGCGAACAAGTACTATTTTACTACTTTAGATCTGGCGCAAGGATATCATCAGGTACCAATGCATCCTGAATCGGTTCATAAAACGGCGTTTGTCACTCCGGATGGACAGTATGAATATTTACGAGTTCCGTTTGGATTGGCAAATTCCCCGGCAGTGTTTCAGCGAATAATAAATAAGATGTTAGGAAAGCTAAGGCATGAACATGTGTTGGCATATATGGATGATCTATTAATTCCATCGGTTAGTGTAGCTCAGGGAATAGAATTGTTAGAAGTAGTACTAAACTTGATAGAGCAGGCAGGCCTGAAGCTAAATTTAGATAAGTGTACGTTTCTGATGGAAAGAATAGAGTATTTGGGACATGAAATTTCGGCGGAGGGTATTCGTCCAGGGAAAAGGAAAGTTAAGGCGGTTATTGCGTTTCCGGCTCCAGTAGATGTGCATGGTGTCAGGCAGTTTATTGGGCTGACTTCTTATTTTAGGAAATTCATACAAGGGTTTTCAATACTGGCGAGACCATTAACTGAGCTTACCAAAAAGGATGCCCAATGGAAATGGGGTGAAGAAGAGCAGAAGGCGTTTGAGAAACTGAAGAATCTTTTAGGAGATAGACCAGTACTCATGATGTATGATGGCGAGAGATCTACTGAACTGCATACGGATGCAAGTAAATGGGGATTGGGAGGTATTCTGATGCAGAAAAGTGAGAGCGACACTAATTGGCGACAGTAGAATATTTTAGTAGAGCTACAAGTAAAAGTGAACAAATGTATCATAGCTACGAATTAGAGACATTGGCGATAGTCGAATCAATAAGGCGATTTCGCATATATTTAGTAGGAATACACTTTAAAGTTGTGACTGATTGTGTATCAGTCAGGGTGACTCTTCTGAAAAGAGATTTGATTCCTAGAATCGCCAGATGGCGGTTGGCGATTCAAGAGTTCGATATGGAAATAGAGTATCGACCAGGTGGGCGAATGGCGCATGTAGATGCATTGAGCCGTAATTCCATAATAGATGATTCTGTAGTTATGTTGAGTGACAAGTCGGTTGCTGTGAATATTGTAAACATCTCGGAGGATGATTGGTTTATGACTGTTCAATTGCAGGATACTAAAGCACAGGCAATTGTGTTGGCGCTTAGGTCAGGAAAGGCCGCAATATTAAGGCGAATTATAAAATTAGAGATGAGCGACTCTATCGAGTTACGTTATCCGGCGAACGATTGTATGTACCCGCAATGGCTCAATTTTGCTTGGTGAATAAATATCATGATGGTATTGGCCATCCCGGATACGAGAGATGTTTGGCGCTTATTAAGGAAACATATTGGTTTCCCAAGATGGGGAGGTTTGTACTTAAATATGTAAAGGCTTGTTTAAGATGCGCATTTGCCAAGGGTGATTATGGGCGGGGTGAGGGATATCTGCATCCAATTGAAAGGCGTTCCGTACCGTTTGACACGGTGCATGTGGATCATTTAGGTCCATTCGTCAAAAGTATACACGGTAATTCGTATTTACTTATAATAATAGATGGATTCACTAAATTTGTGTTGGCGAAACCTACTAGAACTTTACGATCAAGTGAGGCGGTAATAAAATTACGTGAAGTATTTGGCGAATTTGGTTATTCTAGGCGTATTATAAGTGACCGTGGATTGGCATTTACGAGTAAGCAATTTAGTGAATTTATGGCAGAAAAGGGCATTAGGCATGTACAGAATGCAATCGCAACCCCCAGGGCGAATGGTCAAGTCGAAAGGGCGAATCGCACAATTATACAGGCGTTAGCGACAAGTGCGGAGACAGACAGTCGATGGGACGAAAAGCTGCCAGAGATTGTGTGGGGTCTCAATAATTTGGTGAATGGTAGTACCCAATTCTCTCCTTCACGTTTGATGTTTGCACATCAAAATGGTTTGATAGCTGATTTGGTGCTTGGCGAGCTAGCTAGCGAGGCGAGGACTGATGAGAGTCCGGCGAGCGTGGCGAATGCGCATGGTGCTGAGATGGCAGACCTAAATGTAGGAGAAAGAGCAGACCACACGATGAGCGAACCAGCACTTGGCGAGGCGCCGTCCGGCGTAAGGACGAGGAACGAAATGGCGAATATTTCGGGCACCAAAGGGAACCAGCAGGATGACGATCTTGTAGGTACCCCTGAGAGCCAACAAAGTGACGACTTTGAGGGCATTGCATCTCAGTTAAATCATCAGCTGTGGGCGAATCGTAAGCGGGCGGGCGAAAATATTAAGAAGTGTGCAGGGCGAATGAAGTCAAGATATGACAAGCGGCGAAAGGTTGCAACTAAATATGAGGTGGGCGATTTAGTACTTTGGCGACGGGCAGCTACAAACTTGGCAAACTCAGGCGTCAATCAAAAATTGGCGAATAAGTTTGATGGTCCTTTTAGAGTTTGTAAGGTGATGGCGAATGATAGATATGTTATTGAGACGGTTAAGGGTGTACGGGGTTACAAGCGGTTTAAGGCGACTGTGGCGATTGATTCATTAAGGCGATATTATAGTACAAATTGCGAAGTAGGCGAACACGAAGCGGAGGGTGAAGAGGTGGATCGACTGGATCTGATAGATCTACTAGAGTCGTAATTTAATATATTAATGAGGGCATTAATTTCGTTTCAGAATGGCCGAGTGTTACACCAGCGGCGAGATGGCGCTGGCCCTGGAAAAGGGCCATAGGCGGTATGAACGGGTCAAGAGTGTGTAGGCGTGCGTCAAAGAAAAGTTTAGTCAGTCGGCACTCTAGATTAAGGCGAGACGTGAATGAGTGCTGTCGTATGGCGTAATTATTGGATTAATAAAACTTAATGATTAAAACCGTGTGTTTGATTAAAACTGTAACAATATATATATATATATATATATATATATATATATATATATATATATATATATATATATATATATATATATATACATCTATATTAAAATATATATTTATATATATATATATATATATATATATATATATATATTAAAATATATATATATATATATATATATATATATATATATATATATATATATATATATATATATATATATACAGGGTCTGTATAATAAGTAACCGGACTGAGCCTGCCCCGCGCCGTCAAAGCGTCTGCTAACCGGTATCTGGTGCTGCAGTGGTGGTGGGGGTCTAGGTAAAGGGAACCGGGCTGCAGCAGTTGCCTCCAAGCGCTTGGAGAGATACCATCGAGCGAGAGCGGAGTGCGTGTTCAGTTACGTCGTCGGAGTGAAAATGGAGCGTACGATCGAGCAACCGAACCAGAGTTTTTTAACCACGTTATTACAGGAGACGAGACGTGGGTTTTCGAATACGATCCTGAGACATACGATCCTGAGACGAAGCGGCAGAGTTCGGAGTGGCACACACCGACGTCACCACGAACGAAAAAAGCGCGCATGAGCAAATCGAAGGTGAAGTCGATGCTCATTGCTTTCTTTGACGTGAAAGGCATTGTTCACAAAGAGTTTGTGCCACCCGGCCAAACTTTAAACGGCCAGTACTACAGAGAGGTGCTCTGTCGACTAACCGCCCGGGCTCGCCGAGTCCGTCCGGAGATTGCCTATTCGTGGATCCTCCATCACGACAATGCTCCGTCGCACACCTGCCTGCTCGTCACCGAGCAGTTGGCCAAACAGTCGAGGGCAACGTTGCCACAGCCTCCTTACAGCCCGGATATGGCACCAGCGGACTTCTTTCTGTTCCCCAAGATCAAGAGACACCTTAAGGGCACGCGGTTCGGGACTCTGGAAAACGTTCAACGTGCTACGACGAGGGCTCTAGACAGCATCGAGGTTGCCGACTTCCAGGGCGCGTTCGGGGATTGGAAAATCCGGTATCAGCGTGTTATCGACTCCAATGGGAACTACATTGAAGATTTCTAAAGAAAAAATGTACATATTTTGCCAATAAAAAATTTCCTGAGGTCAGTCCGGTTACTTATTATTCAGACTCTATATATATATATATACGAGGTGTGTTCAAAAAGTATCGCGAGTTTTGAATTTTCGTGGGTTACGTATATTTGAATTTCGATTTTTTTGTGGCGATATGTTGGTACTCATGTCTGTTACTTATGCCGACAAGCTCGGCCATTTTGAATGTTCACTTAATTGGTGATAGCTGCTTTACTTGCACGTGTTTTCAATCGTCTTCGATTTTTACTTATTCAAAAAAATGGATCAAAGAACGTGTATCAAATTTTGTGTGAAAAACGAAATTAAGTGCGCGGATGCATTCCGAATGTTGACTGTGGCATACGGAGAAGCTACCTTGGACCGAAGCAACGTTTATCGGTGGTACAAAATGTTTTTAGAAGGCCGAGAAGATGTGAACGACGAAGAGCGTGCCGGACGCCCGAGCACTTCAACAACAGACGAAAAAATTAATGAAGTGGAGAAAATGGTATTGGCCAATCGTCGAATCACCGTTAGAGAAGTTGCTGAGGACCTAAACATATCGATTGGCTCGTGCCATTCGATTTTTATCAACGATTTGGGCATGAGACGGGTCGCCGCGAAATTCGTACCAAAATTGCTCAATTGCGACCAAAAACAGCAACGCATGAACATTGCTAATGAGATGGTAAACTCTGTCCGCGATGAACCAAATTTGCTCCAGAGGGTCATAACTGGTGACGAATCGTGGGTTTATGGTTATGACGTGGAAACCAAAGCTCAATCATCTCAATGGAAGCTGCCGCATGAACCAAGACCGAAAAAAGCGCGCCAAGTTCGGTCGAATGTGAAAGTTTTGCTGACAGTTTTCTTCGATTGCAGGGGCGTGGTGCATCATGAGTTCTTGCCACAGGGAAGAACGGTCAATAAGGAATATTACCTGCAAGTTATGCGCAATTTGCGCGAAGCAATCCGCCAGAAACGCCCGGATTTGTGGGAGAACAAGAATTGGCTTTTGCACCACGATAACGCCCCTGCTCGCACATCGTTGCTTGTGCGCGACTTTTTGGCCAAAAACAACACACTAATGATGCCGCAGCCACCGTGTTCCCCAGATCTGGCCCCCTGCGACTTTTTCTTGTTTCCTAAACTGAAGAGGCCCATGAAAGGACGACGTTACGCTACGCTTGACGAGATAAAGACGGCATCGAAGGAGGAGCTGAACAAGATTTAAAAAAATGATTTTTTGAAGTGCTTCAAAGATTGGAAAAACCGTTGGCACAAGTGTATAATATCTCATGGGGATTACTTTGAAGGGGACAAAATAGATATTCATGAATAAATAAAAAATTTTTGAAAAAATTCAAAATTCGCGATATTTTTTGAACACACCTCGTATATATATATATACATATATATATATGTTTTTTTTTTTGTGGTAGGGAGGTGAATGCTATTTATGCACAGAGTGTGGGACTCCCATGCGCGACTGGACTACCCACTAAACACCTCCCCTGTTAACCTGAGAACCCAGCCTGGAACCGTTTGACACATTACTTCGGACCAGGTCTCGTTTTGTTACGCCGTGGGGCGCCTTCAAGCTGAGGAGTCCCTTTCCTAGCGAGAGGGGAAGAGGAAATGCCAGAAGAGCGATCCCCCAGCCCCAGCGGCCCCGGCTGCTGTGAGTCCCTTTTATATTTTAGGACTGCCCGAGCATAATGTGCCACCTGGTTCCATTTGTCAACCGATTCGAGCATCACCGCAACTATATTTTCCGGGGTGAGCTCTCCCGTCTCCCTGTAGAGTTCCCTTCGCAGCCTGACCCATTTTGTTCACGCAAAAAATGTGTGACAGGCATTGTCCTCCTCTCCTGGGCAAAACCGACAATCGGGAGACCGTGACTTACCGATCTTGTGCAGGTAAGACTGAAAACACCCGTGCCCGCTCAAAAGCTGGGTCAGATAGAAGTCAGTCTCACCATGCCTTCGATCTAGCCAGCGTCTCACATCCGGAATGAGGCGCGCAGTCCACCTTTCCTTCGTGCAATTCACCCAAGACTGCTGTCAATCGTTGAGCGAGCACTGTCTCTCCTCGCAGACAACCATCTCCCTCGCATCCTCGTTTCGGCGCAGGTAAATAGCGCGGCGCTCTAGCAAGGAGGGCGACAGGTATCACGCCTGCAATCACTCTCACCGCCGAGTCGGAGACTGTTGGATACGAAGATGCAATTCTCAGTGCTCCTCTTCTCTGTACCTGTGCCGAACGTTTTCGGTATACCTCCTTGCTGAGAGCGTCGCCCCACACCTCTGCTCTATACAGTAGCACTGACCCTACAGCACTCATCAAGAGGCGTCTTCTTGATGGGCTGGGTCCCCCTACGTTGGCCATAAGTCGACTCAGGGCCGATATTCCCGAAGCAGCCTTCTCAGCCGTTGCCCTGATTTGCTCAGAGAAACTCATCTTCGAGTCGATCAGTAGCCCCAGGTACTTCACCGCTGGCTTCGATTCGATTTGTATGTCTTCAATACTGATCATCCTTACTCTAAGGTATTCTCTTTTTTGTCAAGATGACCACTTCGGTTTTCTCCAGTGCTAAACTCAGCCCACGAGCAGTCATCCAGTCCCTCACTCGGCGCATTAGCATACCTAGCCTAAGTTGCGCTTGTTCAATGGTGCGTCCAGCGACCAGAGCCGCAACATCATCCGCATAACCGACCAAGCGCAACTCATCTGGCATCTCAAGTCTCAGTAGCCCGTCGTAAGACACGTTCCACAGATCCGGACCAAGGATAGATCCCTGGGCAACACCCGATGTAATTTCCATACTTCGTTGGTCCTGTGTCGTATCGTAGAGCAGGCTTCGGTCCTTTAGGTAGTTCCTCAAAAGCCGCATTAGATATTCTGGAACTTGAAAAGAGTTTTCCAACGTATCCAGAATATCCACCCATCTAGCGGCGTTGAATGCGTTCCTGACGTCGAGTGTCACCAACAAGACGATCCGTCGCTTGGTGCGACTATATGCCTTTGCCTTTTGGACCGCTTTCGCCATCTCTGCAATCGCATCAATGGTAGAACGTCCTGCTCTAAAGCCGTACTGCCTAATAGATTGGTCCTCAGCAGCACGAATCGCGTCAGTGAGTCTTCCCTTGATGAGTTTCTCTAGCACTTTCCCAGCCGTGTCTAGCATGCATAACGGGCGGTATGTAGACGGCGATTCGGGATTTCCCTTCCCCTTGCTGATCAGCACGAGCCTCGCCAGCTTCCATCGTAACCCCCGTCCCGAAGGCAAGCGTTGAATGTGCTGAGCAGCAAGTCAGGACAATGGTGATAGACGAGCCGCAACACCTCAGCTTGAACACCATCTGGACCTGGAGCCTTCCTCGCTTTCAATGAGAGGGCTGCATCCTCCAGTTCCAGCTGTGTGAAGAGTGGGTACTCGACTGCTGTTTCACCATGGACAGCGTCAACCCGGACAGGATGGGCGGGGAAGAGTCCCCGCACTATCGCGTCATGTATACAAGGCTTCCGTAGGCCACCAAGTTTCCCCATGACCAGCTTGTAGCCAAGGCCACACGGATCCTTGTTCACATTGTCCACTAGGTCTTGCCAGCAGCGAGCCTTGCTACTGTTGATCAATTTGCGAAGGCATTTCCTGGCCGACTTATATGCTGCCACCTTGTTGCATGCCTCGTCACGGTTCTGCGCCCGTTAAGCCTCACGTCGAAGCTTGTGACACTCCTTTCACTTTTCAGCGATTTCATTTGACCACCAGTACACTGGGTGGCTTGCCGTGCCGGGGTCTTCGACGGGACATAGAAGCGCAGCAGGCAGTCATAATGGTGCTCATAGTAGAGTTCACCACGTCTTGAGCTGCCAGTTCTTCTGTCCCCTCCGAAGCTCCCAGCAGCGGCTCACCTGCTGTGAGAACCTTGACGAACCTCTCGACGTCCATTCTTCCGATGTCCCATCCAGATGTAGAAGGCCGAGAGCACGGACGTCGGGAGACAGCATCACTTATCTCAAGCAGAATGTATGATGATCACTGGCTGAGTAGTCCTCTAATACTTTCCAGTTGTGTATCCTCCGTACTCAGGACTCCGAGGCGAATGTCACGTCCGGTATGGTTCCCTTGCGACTGGCGAATCTCAAACTTAGTCCCGACAAGTGTACCCTTTTCGCAGCTGAAGTAAAATAACTGGGACACGTTGTATCAGCAGAAGGGGTCAAAACAGACCCTGAGAAAATTGAAGCCGTGAAAAGCTGGCCAATACCAAACAACAAGCACCAACTTCGAAGTTTTCTGGGTCTGCCGACCTACTATCGAAGATTCGTCACAGACTTTGCCAAAATAGCCAAGTGTCTCCATCAGCTAACCGAGAAAAATCGTCCGTATGTCTGGAATGAACAATGCCAGACAGCCTTTGATACCTTGAAGGAGAAGCTGTGTGAATCACCCGTGCATATCCGAAACCCGGGAAAATATTTTTAGTTGACACCGATGCGAGCAACGGCGGGATTGGACCTGTACTCTCCCAGCAGATCGATGGCGAAGAAAGAGTCCTCTCGTATTACAGTCGAGTTCTCTCAAAAAGTGAGAGGAACTACTGCGTGACTAGGAAGGAGCTATTGGCTATAATACAGGCCACCAAGCAGTTCCACAAGTACTTATATGGCCAGAAATGTTTTCTTCGAACAGACCATGCATCGCTGAGATGGCTACTTAACTTCAAAAACCCCGCAGGACAAGTTGCGAGATGGATCGAAAGATTGCAGTCATACGACTACAAAATTGTTCATCGGAAGGGCGGAGTTCAGTTATACATATATATATATATATATATATATATAGATGTGTATATATATAGATATATATATATATATATATATATATATATATATATATATATATATATATATATATATGTTATACATACATATATATATATATATATATATATATATATATGTATATATATATATATATCTGTATATATATATATATATATATATATATATATATATATATATGTACATATATATATATATATATATATATATATATATATATATATGTATATACATATATATATATATATATATATATATATATATATATATATATATATATATATATGTATATATATATATATATATATATATATATATATATATATATATATATATATATATATATATATTGTCGCGTGTTATGGTTCGCGGCCAATAATTCTAATGTTCCGGGGAAGTGAAAACGCAATATCTTCTAACTTAAATTAAAAGAGTTTATTTATTTACTAAAAAAAAAATGCACAATCACTCATTTAACTATTTCACAATTTTAATTAGAATCTAACTTTCACTTGTCAATTAAATTTCTATCGCAATTGTCTACTAAAATCACTTCACACTCAAACAATCAATATCGCCTGTACTTCGCGTATGGCAGTTTTCTATCGCGGTTGTAATGAATGATCCCCCCATCCATTCAGCTCGCCTTTATATAGAGTCTCTAATCATTCAACTCAGTTCTCGTGCATTGGTGAATTAGCGGGAACATTCCAGCAGCGTAATGAATAGAGCAGTGACTCACTTTCAGATGTTGTTCATGCTTGGTGGGTTCTCGTGGTTTCGAGTAAATTCATTTTGTTGAAGTTCTTAATGGTTGTGAAAACAATTGCGACAGTAGCTCGCATTTGTACATGTAACACTGCGCCCACCTCAGTTCTTTTCGCCCCGAAAAGATGTGTCGCCAGTTGTAGTCAATTCTCCCTGCATGTAATATGGGGCAAAACGGTCCAGGTGCACGATTTTCATTTTGGCTCTTGGTTTACGATGTTCCTGTATTCGGTATACGACGTCGTTGATTCGCTTTGTAGCTCGGTATGGTCCGTTCCAATTATGCTGCAACTTTGGAGACCTACCCTTCCGGTGTTGTGGGTTATATAGCCACATCAAGTCATCTTGCTGGAAGCCAGTAGAATTTGCCTTTAGATCATACCTGGTCTTCATGCGGTCAGTAGCCGATTCGAGGTATTTTCGCACTGTGCGATGTATCTGGTTTAACCGTTGTCTTAGCTCACTTGCGTACTCCGAGATCGTTTGGGGTTTCTCAGGGGGTGTTCCGAACTTTATATCAGCTGACAGACGAATAGTCTTTCCAAAAATGACTTTGGCTGGGGCTTCGTCCGTCGATGCGTGTTCGGATGCTCTATACGCCATCAAAAATAGTGGGATATGTCGGTCCCAGTCCCTTTGGTTCTCGTCAACCATCTTGGCCAGGTGTTTATTGAGCGTGCCGTTGAAACGTTCGACCATTCCATCGGATTGGGGATGCAGCGGTGTTGTCCTCGTTTCGCCAAAAACTAGTGACTCGAAGTTTCGGCCTTGATCCGAATGTAGTTCGCAAGGTACGCCGCACCTACTGACCCAATTTAACACTAGCTGTCCGGCTGCAGTAGTTGCTTCCTGGTTGGGAATGGGGTAGACCTCGGGCCACTTGCTGAAATAATCGGCCACAATCACCGTGTATCGATTTCCCCATTCAGATTCAGGAAAGGATCCTGCGATGTCAACAGTAATCCTTTCAAACGGTACCCCAACGTTATAGGTTTGCATTTGTCCTCTCAGTCGTCGCGTTGGAACTTTGACGGAAGCGCAAATTGTGCATCTGCGACACCAGTCCTCTACGTCTTCTCGAGCGTGGAGCCAGTAGAACCTTTCCCGCAATTTCGCTAAGGTCTTGTTAACACCAAGGTGGCCTCCCGAGGATCCTTCATGCATTTCCTTAACCACATCGTGGATTCGGCTTTTGGGTAGTATAATTTGCATCCTATAGGAGCTGCCATCCGCCGTTTCCCATTTCCGCTTGAGTACGCCACCCTCCACCTGAAGGGAGCTCCATTGTGCCCAATAGCTTTCAGGGTTGCGCCATGCGTTGAAACGTCCTTCCACTCAGGCCGCCCAGTTGTCTCCTTCCATAGGAGCAATGGTCCGTTATCTTCATCGGCTAGCTGGGCATTTCGAATCTCCTCCGCTGACCAACCTTCATCGAATTCGGCCGTTATCACTCGCAGATCAACGGGCGGCTCCTTTTCCTCAATCCGCCGGCAATGCTTGCAGTTAGCTGGACATGGATGACGAGATAGGGCGTCAGCATTTCCATGAACTCTGCCCTTGTGAAGTAGTTGGGGCCTCACTAGGTCTGGTCGGATCGTCGATCGGGTTGCATCAGTGTCGTTTGTTATGGTGCAATGTTCTTCATCAACTTGACCAGGAAGGCATATGCCTGCTTCTCCACGATGTTGCCTTGGCACGTTGATGGGGGTGCTGGGGATGTCGATCCTCCTAGCCAACGTCCGTCGCATGAAATTGGCTCTTGCAGTTTGATGGGCCTCCATTCTAGGCTCCTGACAAGCTCTGGATCTCCACCATCCTGGACAATAGCTCCGTTTTCTGCGCTTCTTGCAGTCTCTTTGCAGGTGCCCCTTCTCTCCGCAATCCCAGCATCTAGGCGCACCATTTGCTTGCGGCTCTCGCTCATTTTCCACGCGCTTACACCTGCACTCGTCTGCCACTACTTCACGGACCCGGGCAGTAGTACGAGTCGCATTTTTCGCTGCCTCAAAGTTCAGACTATAAACCAATGCGTCCTTAACCGTTTGCTTTTGAGCTAAACGCACGGCTTGTTGCAATTCCTGGTCCTTTAACGCACTGATGAATGCTTCTGTTGCTGCGTCATCTCGATGTTCTGGGTCGTAAGCTGGATAAGCCAAAAGTGCCAGGCGCTCAATGTCTTGGGCTAGCTGCTGTAAGGTTTCGCCAGACTTCTGCATCCGATGCCGTAGCTGTGCCCGGTAAATCTGCTTCAGATGGGCGCTTCCATAACGCATGTCGAGCGCATTCAATATATCAGTCGGGTTTGAGTGTAAATCAACGGGGATAGTCTGCAAAAGCTCGGCAGCTGGGCCTCTTAGAGCGAGAATTAGTGCAGTTGCTCGTTCCTGCTCATTCCAGTGATTTGCCCGTGCGGCGGCTTCAAACTGGGTCTTGTAATACTCCAGACTGTTTGCTATCGAATATTGGTGCTTGCACATTTCTGGATGTGCTTTGCGCTGCGGTTATAAGCGGGGCTGGTGAAGTGATTACTACTGCCTTCGCTGCTTCCAATTCTTTTTTCACTTTTTCCATCTCATGGTTCAATCTCTCTTCGACCTGGCTGACCTTTTCCTCGACCTGGTAAACCTTTTCCTCGACCTGGTCAACCTTTTCATCGACACCTTTACTTTGTTTGTTCAGATGCCCGAGTTCCGCTTTTATTTCGGTTGACTGTTTCTCGAGCTTCTGTGTGATGTCTGCCTTGATGTCTGCCTTGATTTCGATCGTTTGTTGGTCCAGCTTCGCTGATTGTTCATTAAGCTTCGCTTATTGTTCATTTAGCTTCACAGCTAAACTGGATGTCTGTTCATTTAGCTGCGCTGATTGTTCATTTAGCTTCGCTGATTGTTCATTTAGCTTCACTGATTGTTCATCTAGCTTCGCAGTTAGACTGGATGACATCAGCATTAACATTTGCATTAGCGCATTTTCTGTCTCCTTTGGTTTTGGTGTTTCTGCTTCACCACCTTCTGCGCCTTTTTCTGCATCTGAGGGCTCAACAACCATGGTAAATTCATTAATTTTTCGCTGTTAGCTTCGTGGTTATTATTATTTCGACTTATATTTTTTTCAACAGTTTTCACGTTAAATTCCACTATTGTGCACTTTAAAAATGTTTAAATGTTTTCACTTTTCGAAATTTTCTTTCTCACTTCTCGACACCACTGTCGCGTGTTATGGTTCGCGACCAATAATTTTATAATGTTCCGGGGAAGTGAAAACGCAATGTCTTTTAAATTAAATTAAAAGAGTTTATTTATTTACTAAAAAAATGCACAATCACTCATTTAACTATTTCACAGTTTTAATTAGAATCTAACTTTCACTTGTCAATTAAATTTCTATCGCAATTGTCTACTAAACTCACTTCACACTCAAACAATCAATATCGCCTGTACTTCGCGTATCGCAGTTTTCTATCGCGGTTGTAATAAATGATCGCGGTTGTAATAAATGATTCAGCTCGCCTTTATATAGAGTCTCTAATCATTCAACTCAGTTCTCGTACATTGGTGAATTAGCGGGAACATTCCAGCAGCGTAATGAATAGAGCAGTGACTCACTTTCAGATGTTGTTCATGCTTGGTGGGTTCTCGTGGTTTCGAGTAAATTCATTTGTTGATGTTCTTAATGGTTGTGAAAACAATTGCGACAGTAGCTCGCAGAATTATTTGTACATGTAACAATATATATTTATGTATATATATATATATATATATATATATATATATATATATATATATATATATATATATATATATATATATATATATATATATGTATATATATATATAAAGATATATATACATATATATTTATGTATATATATATATATATATATATATATATATATATATATATATCTATCTATATATATATATATATATATATATATATATATATATATATATATATATATATATATGAATATATATATACATATATATATATATATATATATATATATATATACATATATATATATATATATATATATATATATATATATATCTATATATATATCTATATATATATATACATATAATAACATATATATATATATATATATATATATATATATATATATATAAAGATATATATACATACATATATATATTTATGTATATATATATAAATATATATATATATATATATATATATATATATATATATATATATATATATATATTTATATATATATAGATATATATAGATATCTACACACATATATATATATATATATTTATATATATATATATACATATATGTATATATATATATATATATATATATATATATATAGATATATATATATATATATATATATATATATATATATATATATATATATATATATATATATATATACATACATATATACATGAAATGTTCGTGGAGGTCTAGGGAAGGTTTAAAAGGCAAGAAAAAATCGAATATAGCGGCACGTCCACCATCGACAACATTAACAAGTTTCTTCACAGTCTGTCAAACTGATGATTTTGCTCCACTTTGCTGTATCTTGACATGCCACGCTATTACATATGGAATGCATCATCGAAATCGTCTCAGCGTCGAAAACAAGGAACACCAGTTGAAGGACATCCAAATGTATTTGCTTCAGACGCTTTGGGTCGCATCTACACAGTACATCCAAATAACGATGAATGTTATTATTTGCGATTGTTGTTGGTGAATGTTCGTGGTCCGACATCGTTCAAACAACTGAGAACAGTTAATGGACAGCTGTGTGCGACTTACCGTGAGGCATTCCAACTAATACATTTACTTGAGAACGATTCGCACTGGGATGATACGCTCAAGGATTCCGTAATATCTTCATCGCCGCATAAAATTCGTACATTGGTTGCGATTATCATATCGACATGTTTCCCCTCGAATCCAAAAGGTTTGCGGGTTAAGTATAGAGATGACATGTCTGAGGATGTTTTGCATCGTGTGCGCCGTGAAACTTTGAATCCTACACTACAAATGATTGAAGAAATTTACAATGAGACATTGATCATGATAGAAGATATGTGTTTATTGATAGCAAATAAAGTGTTGTCGTGTTTGGGAATGACAGCACCCAATCGTCATATGCACGATGCATTAAACCACGAGTTGCAAAGAGAACAACAGTACGACATTGAAGCATTGGCCGAAACAGTTCGTACAAATGTTCCACAATTAAATCAACAACAAAGAATTGCGTACGACACTTTGATAGAAGCTGTGAACAGTGGATCTGGTGGAATTTATTTCCTTGATGCTCCCGGAGGAACCGGAAAAACGTTCTTAATTTCATTGCTTTTGGCGAGGATCAGATCGCGAAATGATGTTGCTCTAGCGTTGGCTTCATCTGGAATAGCTGCGACTCTGCAAGAAGGCGGACGAACAGCGCATTCTGCCTTGAAATTACCATTAAACATGCAAATCACCGAAACACCAATTTGCAACATCGCCAAAAATAGCGCAATGGCCAAGATTCTACAGGTATGCAAATTAATTGTTTGGGATGAATGCACAATGGCCCATAAGAGGTCACTGGAGGCGCTGGACAGAACATTGAAAGATCTTCGTGACAACCAAAATATTTTTGGTGGGGCCATGATTCTGTTGTCAGGTGATTTTCGTCAGACTCTTCCAGTTATTCCCCGATCAACTGTTGCTGATGAACTAAATGCATGCCTAAAATCATCGAATTTGTGGCAGTACGTAAAGACACTCCAATTAACAACTAACATGCGAGTATTTTTGCAACATGATGAAACTGCAAATGTGTTTGCGAAGCAGTTGTTAGATATTGGAAATAATAAAGTTGCAATGGACACCTCGACCGGATTCATCACATATTACCCACAGATTTCTGTCACATCACAGATTAAAAAGAGGAGCTTATTCAGCGTGTTTTCCCAGATATAGCGCAAAAGTTCAATAACCATAATTGGCTGGGTGAACGAGCAATATTGGCAGCGAAAAATAAAGCTGTCGAGGATCTCAATGCGACCATTCAGAATTTTCTTCCAGGACAGTTGGTTTCCTTCAAATCAGTCGACACCGTTATGAACCAGGATGACGTAGTCAACTATCCCACGGAGTTTTTAAATTCACTGGAATTGCCTGGATTACCACCTCACAATTTGCAGTTAAAAGTAGGATCAGTTGTCATCATGCTGCGTAACATTAATCAACCTCGACTATGCAATGGAACAAGACTGGCTGTGAAAAAGCTGATGAATAACGTCATTGAGGCAACATTCATAAAAAGAAAACTCTGTTTTTTTAAGTAAGCAACCTGATGTGTCGAAAATAATAATAAGACTTCATGCTTCATTAAAAAAATGCTTTTTTATTCAATACGTTTTGTTTGTTTTGAAATTAATTTATACAAAAGTTTAGGTCTTTTATTTATCGATTGAGGCAGTACGAAGTCTGCCGGGTCAGCTAGTATATATATATATATATATATATATATATATATATATATATATATATATATATATATATATATATATATATATATATATATATATATATATATATATATATATATATATATATATATTGTTAAATTTGTATCAAAATAATATTACTTGTATACTATAGTGACACCTATTGTTTATTTAAGTGCAACTACATTAGTACTGAGATGAAATGTTAAAGTAGTAATGCCACTGTAAATTGAAGTGAAAAAATATATAAGTTAGTCTGTGTCGAGCACTCGGTAGTTTTATTAGGTTATGGGCCCAGTCCCGCTTAAAATAGTAATTTGTTGTGGAAATACTGTGAAAAATGGCTGGCAGTTATATTATTAATGTGCCGAAGCTCCGGGGTCGTGAGAATTACGATGTGTGGGCATTCGCGGCCGAGAATTTCTTAATTTTGGAAGTCGTCGACATCAACAAGCAAGAAGCCGGCGATGGCGGCAACGCAGTCACCGTCGACGAACAAAAGGCAAAAGCAAAATTGGTGATGACAATAGATTCGTCGTTATACGTACATATCAAGAATGAAAAAACCGCTTTGGACATATGGAAAAAACTCAAGACGCTATTCGACGACTCTGGTTTCACCCGAAGGATTAGCTTGTTACGAAATTTGATTTCCATACGCCTCGAGAGCAGCGAGTCAATGACGGCATACGTTACGCAGGTCATAGATACGGCGCAAAAATTAAGAGGAACGGGTTTCGACATTAATGAAGAATGGATAGGATCGCTGTTGTTGGCAGGATTGCCGGACAAATTTTCGCCCATGATCATGGCGATCGAACATTCTGGGTTGGCCATATCTGCTGATGTCATAAAAACCAAATTGTTGGACATGAGCGATAATGTTGGGAGCAGTGAGTCCGAAAGCGCATTTTTAGCATCTAAAGGTTGGCAGCGCCGTAAAGGAAATAAAGTTGTCAAAACTGTTGAAAAGTCAAACCGACCTGTTAAAGTGATTAAATGCTATCAATGTAAACAAACCGGTCACTATAAAAACCAATGTCCGCAAACCAAGGAAAAACAAGTAAATGCGTTCAGTGCAGTATTTCTTAACGGCAGTTTTGATAAGCATGAATGGTACATTGACTCTGGTGCCAGTAGTCACATGATGACCAGCCAAGACAACATAAAAAATGCGTCATGTAACCTCACTACAAAGGAGATTATAGTTGCAAACAGAACAACTATGCCTGTATTGTGCTCTGGAGATACACAAATTACGACTGTTGTGAACAATAAGGAATTTGATATTGTTGTCAAAGATGTGTTATGCATTCCCACACTCACCACCAACTTATTGTCTGTCAGTCAGCTGATAAAGCATGGTAACAAAGTCAGTTTTCATCAGGAATGTTGTTACATCAGAAATCTGATTGGCATAGCACAGTTAGTAAATGGGGTCTACAAGTTAAACACCAGGTCAGCATGTTTGTTTGCGGCTTCAGCAACAACGACCTCAAATGTAATTTGGCACAGAAGACTTGGACATATAAATAGCAAAGACATGAATGACATGAGAGAGGGTGCTGTTGATGGCTTAGAATTTGACAAGAAAGCTTCTCAGCTTGTTCAATTGCACAGTGTGCTGTGAAGCCAAACAAACCAGATTGCCATTTCCACATAGCAGTAATAGAAGTACGCATGTCCTCGATTTGATTCATGCAGATGTGTGTGGGCCGATGGAAACCAAATCAATCGGCTCATCCAGATATTTCTTGCTATTTGTGGACGACTATAGTAGAATGTCATTTGTCTATTTTTTGCAGAATAAAAGTGAAGTCTACTCCTGTTTTAAAGAATTCAAGATTATGGTTGAAAAACAGATGAATTGCAGTATAAAAGTTCTAAGGACAGACAATGGCACAGAATTTTGCTCAAATGAAATGGAGAACTATTTAAAACAACATGGCATAATACATCAGCGCACCAACCCATATACCCCAGAACAAAATGGGATGTGTGAAAGATTTAACCGCACTATTGTGGAGAGAGCCAGATGCTTACTTTATGATGCAAAGTTTGAGAAGAAGTTTTGGGCAGAAGCAGTTCACACAGCTGTGTACTTAAAAAATAGAACAGTTGCTTCTGGGTTGAACCAAAAAACTCCCTATGAACTTTGGACTGGCTGCAAGCCAAATGTCAGTCATCTAAGGTTGTTTGGAAGCACAGTTATGGCTCACATCCCTAAACCAAAAAGGCTGAAATGGGATAAAAAGGCAGAAAAGCATTACTTAGTTGGGTATGCTGATAATATAAAGGGGTACAGGCTGTACAATCCCAGTACCAATAAAGTGATAACATGCAGGGATGTCACTGTCATGGAGCAGGATAATTCAGAAATAGTGCAAGCAACAATAAATGAAAACAATGTGTCCTCATCTGACAGTCTTGGTCAGAATAAAGATTCTTATGGCTCGGACTCTGAAGTGTCAGCTGGTACAGTGAAAAGTAACAATAATGACAGTACTTACATCGAAGAATCAAACTCACACAGTAGTTCAGATGAATTTTTTGACAGTATACCAGCAAAGGAGTTGAAAGATTTAATTGAGTGTGAAAAACCAGATAAAGCTGTTAGAGAAAGGAAAAAACCTGACAGATATGGTTATAGTAATATGTGTGTTGAAACAGACTTAAATTTATGTGCAGACCAGCTGATAACATATGAAGAGGCTGTAAATGGACCAGAATCAGAGGAATGGTGTAAAGCTATGCAGGAGGAACTAAAATCATTCGAAGAAAATGAAGCTTGGGATGTGGTGAACAGGCCAGAGCAAGCTACAGTGGTTGAGGGTAAGTGGGTGTTTAGGAAAAAAGTGGACTGTGAAAATAATGTGAGATATCGTGCTCGTCTAGTCGCCAAAGGGTTCTCCCAAAAGGCAGGAATAGACTATACAGAAACATTCTCCCCAGTTGTCCGTCATTCAACATTAAGATTGTTGTTTGCATTAAGTGTCAAATATAACTTAGATATTACTCACTTAGACGTAACCACAGCATTTTTAAATGGATATTTAAATGAAAATGTGTATATGAGCTTACCTCAGAACTTTGAATGTAGTAATAAAGAAAACAAAGTGTTAAAGTTGAAACGTGCTATCTACGGGCTAAAACAGTCTGCTAGGGCATGGTATAAACGCGTAGAAGATTGTCTACATGATTTAGGTTATAAAAAATCAGAATATGAACCCTGTTTATTCATGAAACTTAGTAATAATGCCAGAATATATGTGGCTTTGTTTGTAGATGATTTTTTTGTTTTTTCTGACAGTCAAAAGGAAACTGAATTTCTTAAAAATCATTTGAAAAGTAAATTTAAGTTGAAAGACTTGGGAAAGATTAGACAATGTTTAGGTATGAGGGTTAGAAGGGAAAATAATGAGATTTTTGTAGACCAGGAACAATTTGTTGATCATTTGTTGAATAAGTTTAATATGAAAAATTGTAATCCAGTCAGTACACCCATGGAAGTAAACTTGAAGCTTGAAAAGGGTGATAATAATTGTTCTAAACAATACCCCTACCAGCAGTTAATAGGAAGTTTGCTCTATTTGTCAATGTTAACCCGACCTGATATATTTTTTTCTGTTTGCTACCTTAGCCAGTTTAATAACAATCATAATGAAACTCATTGGAAGCATGTAAAGCGTATTTTAAAGTATTTGCAAAAAACTAAACATTTTGTTTTGAAATATGTAAAAGATGATTTAGATCTGATAGGTTATGCCGATGCAGATTGGGCATCAGATTGTGTTGACCGCAAATCTTATACAGGTTTCATGTTTAAAATGTCTGGTAGTCTAATTTCATTTGAATGCAAAAAGCAGTCAACAATAGCTCTGTCAAGCACAGAAGCTGAGTATATGGCCATATGTGAAGCAAGTAAGGAAGCCATATACTTAAAGAACTTGTTATTTGAGTTGAAATGTAGAAATGATTTGCCTGTATTGTTATATAATGACAACCAGAGTGCACAATTGTTAACTAAACATTCTGTATTCCATAAACAAAGCAAGCATATAGATATTAGATTTCATTTTGTCAGAACAGCAGTTGAAAATAATTGTATTAAAATAGAGTACTTAAATACTAATTCTATGCCTGCAGATATATTTACAAAAGGTTTGAGTTGTCAAAAGCATAATAATTTTGTTGAACAGTTAGGTGTAACTCCCATGTAAATTTGTTTCATTTATGTACATTTTTTATATTTTTTCAATATCCGTGTGCCAATTATTTTGACATGGGAGCGTGTTAAATTTGTATCAAAATAATATTACTTGTATACTATAGTGACACCTATTGTTTATTTAAGTGCAACTACATTAGTACTGAGATGAAATGTTAAAGTAGTAATGCCACTGTAAATTGAAGTGAAAAAATATATAAGTTAGTCTGTGTCGAGCACTCGGTAGTTTTATTATATATATATATATATATATATATATATATATATATATATATATATATATATATATATATATATATATATATATGTATGTATATATATATATATATATATATATATATATATATATATATATATATATAAATATATTATATATATATAGTATATATATATATATATATATATATATATATATATATATATATATATATATATATATATATATATATATATATATATATATATATATATATATATATATATATATATATATATATAGATATACATATATACTTTGGTTAGTCTTTCAAATGTATTAACTCTGGGCGATCGTTTTCTTAGTTATCTTTATTTTGGAATGAAAAACTTTTATAAAGTAGGACAGTGCAGTTAAATTTTGCAGCAATTGATGGAATCTATTTTTTCAAAATTGACTAGTGTTTAACGTAACTAACTGCATTAGTACCTTCTATCAAAACAGATTGATCTTTATTATTATTTTCCTGATTACTGTGTGTTGGGAAATCTGGATTTTCCAATGATGTTGATGATTCACGAATTGATGCTATGTATTGATAAGAAAATTGATCTTTATTACTATTAACGTGGCTCCCATCTATTGGATTATACTGATTTCTCACAGCTGTTGGTAATTTTTCAGGTGTTGGTGGTATATATTGACTGGTGCTATCCAAAGGAATACCTAAAGTACTTGGTGATGGCAGTGGTGTTGACAATGCTTCAGGTATTAAAATTGCTGTCCGATTTGTAACAATATGTTGATTCTCATATTGCCCCAAGGCAGGTTTCAATACGCCTGCGACCTAGGAAAACTTTCTTAGTTCATTCGCGACATATTCTACGAAAACACAGCATTCATCTCTGTCAGTAAATTTGTTCATAATTTGATATGCTTCTTCCGCCCTTTTGTCATTTTCTGATTGGGATATAAGTTTTTTACACAGTTTTTTCTTTTTGTTCAGTCTATCTTGAGATGCGACATCTTTCGATGTCGGCATTAAAGGGCTGAGAGGTGCATGCATATTAATTTCTGCATTTTCTTCTGCATGAGTGTCACAATCATAGGTTGCATTTGTATTAAAATTTACATTTTCATTCTGAAATAAAATAAAGAAATAATTTTCACGTTCCAAAAAATCAACAGGAATGGAATGATGTTGCCAGAAATTTTGAAACTAAGTGGAACTTTGCCCACTGTATAGGATCCATTGACGGTAAACATGTACAAATTATATGTCCTGCCAATATTGACACTGAATATTACAACTAAAAAACACATTTAGTATTGTACTTATGGCGATTGTGGATGCCAATTATTGCTTTCAATATATTCACATTGGATGTCAAGGCCATATTTCTGATGGAGGGGTTTTCAAGATTACATCATTCAACAAAGCCTGGCAGGGAAAAATTAACACCATACGTTTTAGTCGCTGATGATGCATTTCTATTGTCTTTAAACTTCATGAAGCCGTATAGTGGCCAATTACCTCAATCACCCGAAAGAGTAATTAATTACAGACTTTTAAGAGCAAGAAGAGTCGTGGAAAATGCTTTCGGAATAATGGCCTCTGTTTTTAGAGTTTTTCGCAAGCCCATGCAGCTGAAAGTGGATAATGTGGAAAAAGTTACGAAAGCTTGCACAAATCTCCATAATTATTTAATAAAAAGCAAGAACTCAAGGTCACTTTGCACGCTTCCAGGAAGTTTCGATACAGAACATATTGAAAATAGGTCAATCGTTCCTGGAAATTGAAGGCCAATTATGCAGAATGATGTAGGATTAACATATTTACAAAATATTCTTCGAAGACCTCCAACTGACGCAAAGCTTGTTCGAGAAGAATTCAAGGAATATTTCATGACGCCACAAGGAAGCGTATAATGGCAGGACATATATCAATAGCGAAAGTTGCACTTGTTGTCCAGTTTCTCAACAGAAAAATTAAAATTAAATTTTAATTAAAAAAATAATGAAAATATTATTTGACATGTAACTTAAATTTATCAAGACATTCGAAAATCAATAAAAAACCTAATTTTTCATGTCCCGGTATTCAGCATTTTATCAAATTTACATAAAGTATACTTCAACTATGCTCGATGTACCTGGAAGAGGTTCTGTTACATCAAGTATAAAAAATAGTGCATCATATGCAAACCATTTTTACTCATTCGTAGATCCAGAACCACTTTTTTTTATTAATTATGTGATTATGCTCTCTATGTTTTGTGCCAAGAGAACTAAAGCATCATGAATGCTTCATCCTTTTATTTTTATAATTGGGATTGCGGACAGCCCACCACACTTCCTGTATTCTTCTATAAAGTCTAAATATTTTGCATTGCACGACTCCATATTTTTCACAATATCAACAAAAAACTTTTTGCTGCACAGAAATGTCGCTCTACAACCCGTTAACTTTGGATACTAGATCGACAATGTGCCACATGACGCTAGGCGTTGCAATGCCCCATGGTTCTTGCAACAACGTGCAACATTTTCATATTTTGTGGCATGCGGCCTGTGGCAGGCCACAATGTCGTATGATGTTGCTCTGGTGTAAATGAGACTTAGCTTCCATCCTTCGTTGGCCCTGTTTCGTACCGTAAAGTAGGCTTCGGTCCTTCAGGTACTTCCTCAAAAGATATTCTAGAACTTGAAAAGGGGTTTTCAGCGTATCCAGAACATCCACCCATCTTGCGGAATTGCATTCCAACCGTCGAGTGTCATCAACAAGACTATCCGCCGCTAGATACGGCCCGCACTATCTCGTTCATCTTTTCTGCATCATATATGCATGGTTTCCGTAGTGCACCGAGCTTCCGCATTGTAGCCAAGACCCTACGGATCCATATTCACATTTTCCATTAGATCTTGCCAGCAGATAGCCTTGCTGTTGTTAATCTATTCGCGAAGGCATTTTCTGGCCGACATACTGCTATCCGGTTGCATGTATTGTTACGGTCCGTGTCCGCTGAGCCTCACGCCGAAGCTTGTGACACTCCCTTCGTTTTTCAGCGATTTCCGTTGACCACCAGTACACTGCGGGCTTGCCGTGCCGGGGTCTTCGACGGGGCATAGAAGCGTTGCAAGCAGTCGTGGTGGCGGCCATAGTTGAGTTCACCACGTCTTGCGCTGCCAGTTCTTCCGTCTCGTGCGAATCCCCCTACAGCAGAGCACCTGCTGTGAGCACTTCGACGAACCTCTCGACGTCCATTCTTCCGATGTTTATTTATTTATTTCGACGAACACAATGACAAGATTGGTTCGAACAATATAGATGAAAAGTACAACATAATATATATATATATATATATATATATATATATATATATATATATATATATATATATATATATATACTAGGCTAGGCATTTAAAATTAAATTCTTAAGTCTATGCTTATAAATTACTAAAGATGGAGGGTACGGGCCAAACTCCATAGCATTGTGGTTTCTTGGCAGGCGCAGTAGTGGTGAATTATAAAATGTTTCCGTTCTTGCAAATGGAATTTGGTAAGATCCTTCATTTCTAGAGGGATAATTAGATGTCCGCATTGTCAGTAACTCTCTTACATGCAACTGATGATGGTGAAGCTTATATAGAAGACATTCATCAAGAAAGTGTCTACGAGATGATAACGATGGGAGGTGCAGAAAAGAAAGTCTTTCTTCATAAGATTGGTACGGGACTTTAAATTTAAATTAATATTCGGGTGAAATTCCGTTGTACAGATTCCAGCAGTGAGTCTAAGTACTTATAATGCGGTGTCCAAATTTGGGAACAATACTCGAGGATAGGGCGAACAGTTCTTATATAAAGATGTACTGGAGACAGGATATTTCCAAAGATGCATGAGTGACGAAGAACAAATCCGGAAACCCGAGAAGCACGTGACATGATGTCGAGGATGTGCTCTTCGAACTTGAGTCGCGGGTCTAAGATCACCCCTAAGTCTTTGAACTTGGTCACTACAGATAGCGCCTCATTGTTTAGGCTATATGGAAATGAGAAGTCCGCGAACAAGTTGGAAATGGATTCCAGTGTTGAACTTTGTTTATCATTCCAGAACATGGTGCTAGGAAAGTGCGGGGAGGACTTTAAATGATTAATGTATGACCAGAATGGTTTTGACTGGTTGGAACGAAGTGACTGCTCTATGTGTGTAAAGTAATTTTTCCTTGTGCTTTTAATTAATAATTTCGCGGAGGCACGGGATCTAGCGTATTCATTATAAGAGTCAGAATCACCGGTCAATCTAAACTTTTGGTGAAGTTTATTCTTAAACTTCAGAGCTTCTAAGATGTCACGGTTGAGCCAAGGTGGCTCAGAGCTCTTTTTGGATCTACATAGGGGTGTAAATTGACGGATAAGCGAGTCGACGTGGGAATAAAATTTAGTAAGAGCTTCTTCACAATCAAGGCCGTCAAAAAACGAGAACCAATCAAGTGAATTCAAAGATTCCGACAATGCGCTGTAATTGGCTTTCCAGATGTTGAACTTGAGCGACTGATGGCATTTAATTGTTTTTGGAAAGCTCATGTTGATGTCCAACAACAGAGGGGGATGATGGGGGTCAGGAGATACATAGGAGTGAGGTGCAGCAGCTACGTGAATTTGCCCAGTATCAATGTTCGTCATTACAAGATCTAGCATCCGATTGTTTATATTTAGAACGTGATTTAATTGGTTAAGGGAAGATGTGGAAAGAAAATTCGACAGTAATACAGACTGTCGGTTAGAAGACAAGATATCAATAGATGATGCTAAGTCCCATTCTACAGAAGGAAGATTGAAGACACCACAAATAACGTGAAGTGGGATGAAGCGAAAGACAATACGATGATAGTGAGTCAAATAGTGAATCATAAAAGTCAAAAGAAGAGTTACAGGGAAGATAGATGCAGAATATGAGCAAAGGGGCGGAAAGAGTATTGATTTTGACAAGTACATGCTCGGTTAAGTCTGGGGGATGAAAATTGTCACAAAGCTCACTGGAAAAATCTTTAGCAACAGCAAGCAGTACTCCACCACCATCAGATTTCATTGTCAGATTAAAATCACGATCCCTCCGATAGACAATGTGATTTGGGAAAAATTCCGAGCTTTGTATATCACTCTTCAACCAAGTGTCAGTTATGCAAATAATATTGTCATTTGCAAGAATGTATGAAATGCTAAGGCTATGTAATTTGGTCCGCAAGCCTCTTACATTTTGATAATATACGAGTAAGTTAATATTATTTAAAGATTTAGTGTCTGTTATGCGTTGATTTTTCGATGAGAAGTTCTCAGAAAATTTCGCCTTCTGGGAGGATTGTAACGCTTTACTAAAGTTCCATACGGCCACAAATTTTGATTCAACAAAGCGTTACATTCTGCTGGAACACTAATTTTGAAGGAAGCGATCTGCCGATGAGGAAGATTTTCTTTTGTTAACTTAACAGTCTAATATGGGAAAAGATGACCCAAGCTTACGCTTCACGTGTTTAGTTAACATTCCAACAGTAGTTTTATATGCAAGCCTCGAAACAAATACCTGGAGTGGAGAAGCGACAGCACGAAGAGCCTCTTCTTCATCAATAGCTACATCAGGTTCCTTTATAGAAGTTGCAGTATGTGAAGCGTACGTGATTGTCTGCAACTGTTGAGATGTTTGTACGCAGGAGGGAGAATTAATGCTCAGTGTTGAAGACTGCTCAATTTGACGAGAAGATATTTGAGCTTGGCTTCTTGTGATGATTTGTGACCTCGCAGATGACAATAAAGGTGAATTTTCACTTTGTTGGTTACGGGGAGCTATTGGCGTATTCGGTATTGTAGTGAGCTCCTCAATTTCGATATTTTCAGGTCTCTGGTCACCAGCTGACTTTGGAGATTTTCCAGGTTGCTCAATATCGGTAGTTCTCACAAGCTGGGTGATTTCATTGTTCGCTGTTTCCAATTGATCATTAAGTTTAAGGAATGAATTGGAAAGACTATCAATTGTTTCCTTGGCTACCCTAAGCCTCGTTACGTACGCTGATATTGTGTATTTTCGACATGCTTTGCAATATCAGTAGACACCTGTTCCTACTTTCATAATGCGTTCTGCTGTGGGGCCAGACAATTTGGCGCATTTAGCGTGAAACGGCAGGCCACAGAAACCGTAGCACGTTACTAATGGCGTGTTATTAAGTTTGTCTATGCACTTTTTAGCAGCACAGTACGTCATATTGTAGGATTTAGTTGCGAGTTGATTTAATGAGTGGATTAAATTTATTAAAGCACAACACTTTCGTTTATGTATATAAAATTTAATTTACCGGAAATGAGATTGAGCACTTCACTAGGAATTTGAAATTTATATTGAGCTTAAGTATGAGTGGCAGATACTACAAGGTTTATGTCCGCACTACAGTAAATTAGCTCAGGCATCAATCAAAAATGAGTTAAAAAATTCACAATGATGATAATTCATGTAAAGATCAAAAGGGGCAATTCACTAACAGATGGCACTAAATCTCACCTTAAAGTAAACAATGTAAATGTCTTCCAACACAAAGGAATTCTTTTCAGAGAAAAGCACTAACACTTTAGCTAAGACGCAACACCATCCACACCACTGCGAACTGGGAAGTTCTAAGTCTCGAACCAACTCGATTAAATCAAAATTCAATCACGGGAAAGTAAGTAATTCGTTGAAGCAAAACACAGCGAAAGAATCACGACCAAGAACGTTGACGTTTCTCGATTTACTCAATGTTCCACCCAATTGTAGAAAGTCGAGAGCATGGACATCGGGAGGCAACATCACTGATCTCAAGCAGAATGCACTGATGATCACTGGCTAAGTAGTCCTCAAATACTCTCGAATTGTGTTTCCACCGTACTAAGGACTCCGAGGCGAATGTCACGTCCGGTACGGTTCCTTCACAGCCAATACGACGGAAAGTCGGCGTATATCCGATGTTTAGTATGACGAGGGATTCTAGGACTCTTTTTCCCCGCGGATCAGTTTGAGGCATGCCCCATTCGATTGCTTTCGCGTCCCCCACAACGAGGTCTTGCCAGCAGCGAGCCTTGCTACTGTTGATCAGTTTGCGAAGGCATTTCCTGGCCGACTTATATACTGCCACCTAGTTGCATGCCTCGTCACCGTTCCGCGCCTGTTGAGCCTCACGCCGAAGTTTGTGACACTCCCTTCGCTTTTCAGCGATTTCATTTGACCACCAGTACACTGGGTGGCTTGCCGTGCCGGGGTCTTCAACGGGGCATAGAAGCGCAGCAAGCAGTCGTAATGATGCTCATAGTAGAGTTCACCACGTCTTGAGTTGCCAGTTCTTCCGTCCCGTCCGAAGCTCCCTGCAGCGGCTCACCTGCTGTGAGCACCTCGACGAACACCTCGACGTCCATCCTTCCGATGTTCCATCCAGTTGTAGAAAGCCGAGAGCACGGACGTCGGGAGACAGCATCACTTATCTCAAGCAGAATGTATGATGATCACTGGCTGAGTAGTCCTCTAATACTTTCCAGTTGTGTATCCTCCGTACTCAGGACTCCGAGGCGAATGTCACGTGCGGTATGGTTCCCTCACAGCCAATACGGCGGAAAGTCGGCATATTTCCGGAGTTAAGTACGACGAGCGCTGTCCTGACCGCCATTTACAGGATTCGTTTTCCCCGCGGATCCGTTTGAGGCATGCCCCATTCGATTGCTTTAGCATTGAAGTCGCCCCGAACGAGTACTTTGCCCTCTGCGTTCGAGACAGCGCCCTCCAGAGCATTAAGCTTGGCTTGGAAAGATGTTATCGATCCGTTCGGCATTAGTCACACACTAAAGAAGGTGGTCCCTGAAAACCCAACCCACACGAAACCATCCCCCCGTCCACAACTCTCCGCTTGAAAATCACTGTTCTGAATCCAGATGGCAGTAGTACCAGTTTCGTCAGAATACCATAATGCAGAACTTTTATCATGGTGTTGCTCACTCAGCAGCAAGAAGTCGGCCTGGCTTTCATGTCCCTCGCAAACTGCTGCATGGACATCGGGTTTAACTGCAGGATGCGGGTCATCGGAGTTCTGATTTTACCTTGGCTAGGACTTCCTGGAACACCCGGCATTTCCTGATCCCAAGACGTGTCCAAAATAAGGTCTTGGTTCGGCATCCTTGCAGAGAATACAGTGTGCCTCCTTCGTACACTCTTTTCTTTTATGTCCCATTTCACCGCATTTGAAACATAGGGAAGTCCTATCGGGTCCTTTGCATACTTGTGTGGTGTGACCATAGCCAAGGCATTTGAAATATTCTAGAGGCGTTGCTCTTCGCCGTATCCTACAGACAACCCACCCTATTTTTACTTTGCCCTTGTTCAGAAATTGTTCAGCGTTCTTTTCGGTCAAGTCAATGATGGCCATGCATTGTCCCCTATGGTTTTCTGGTGTCAGTCTCGCTTTGATCCTGCCCACGCTAGGGAACTCCATTTTGATGGCCTCTTCTACCTCGGCCAGGTCCGTGATGCAGTCAGTGTCTCTTATTTCGATCGTTGCCATCGGCTCGAGCGAGTCTATGGTTGCGCTTTTGTCGAGAACTTTCCTTACTGTGTCGCAAAATACTTCATTATTGTCGGCCTCTGCTCCGAATTCGACCAGTATGTGGTCTGACCGCGTTGGTCGTACTGCTTTAATGGCAGTGTTGGTGTCTTCGGGCCTTAAATTTCCCGTGATGTCCCGCAACACCTCTGCGTAGGGTCGCCCATCTTGGGGCTTTACGAGCAGTGCCTTCTTTCTCTCCTGTTTTGCATCAGGTCTTTTTTCTTATTGGCCGTGTGCGAACATTATTTTTTGGCACTTTTTGAAGAAATTTCTTTGCGGCATTCTGCGCTCCTTTCGTAAGCACTATTTGAAACTGCTGATCTGGCGTTCCGCGCCCATCAAGTGCCTCTTCCTTCCTTCTTTTATCCCGATCTCCTTCGATTGGGCTAGACGCCATTCTTTTATTGATGTGTTGATGATGGTAGAGCTATCTGCGGATGCCCCTTAGACTTAACCCTCAGCGCTTCTTTAGGCTTCTGCTCTTCTTCGGCCTTCTGGGCCTCTTCGGCCTTTAACCAGCTCCACCGATAATACCCTATTCGGTCTAGGAGCATCTCTTCTTCAAGAAGCCCAATCTTTACTCGTTGATTTTTGGCGCGTCGCATGCAGATGTTATTCTTTTTAAACCAACGCCTTTTGGATTAGCCTTTCTTCTTTATGTCGCTGACCGGCAATTGTACTTTGCGACCACTTTTCTTGGGAGAGGTTATCGGCTTCCGTTTTCGGGTACAGTACTTCTCTCTCACACAACGGCGCTTTATTTGTCTGGTCAATTCTGTCTTTTTCTGCCGCAATCTCCTCGTGGACTTCAGAATGGTTCATTATTATTTCGGGACTTACGACCCTTTCATCGGTCGCTTCGGTAGCGATTGCAGCAGTGACCATAGAATTCTCAATGTTCTTTATATTTCACCTCACCCCTCGAACATCTGGCGCGTCCTGCAGAGGTTCTTTTTTAGGACACTGGTGTTCGCATAATTTTTTTGGTGCGCTGAGCGCCGCAGGAATCTCAGTCTGGACAAGACAGTCGGTTAACCTCCGTGTTTCGTCCGTCTTCACTGTCATTGTATTAATCGTCGTTTTTATTATCGTTAGTATCGCTCCTGATGTGCTGTTAACATCGTGTCTACAGTCGCTGGTTGCGTCGTCGTTGTTGTTATTTTTGCTTTCTTTTTTGGCTTTTTTTTCATCATTTGTTATGTTTTTAAGTTGCTCCAGTTTTATTGAATCTCCCCTTGGAGGCGCTATCTACGTTCGTGTGTGTATTCGCCTTTTTGGTCCTATAGTTATCTTTGCAGAGCATGGAGGCCATGCGAGGGTTGGCACAAGCCCTTATGGGGACAAGTGCTCAGAGCCCGACCAGCGCTAATCGGGATTTCGTCTCAACTGATCCTACACCACCAACCTGATGGTGCCGAGACCTGGCAAGTTTGACTGGGGCGGAGATGGTATGATAGTTGCATTGGAGCCGTTCACACACGAGTGTCACCTCGGTGCTTCCGTGCAAAACAACTAGGTCCAAACCATCATATCCGCCAGCCCAAAGCATCAATGCCAGTTCGGTGTCCAAATCGTAGTCCAGATTTAGTCAGGGTCGTTACCTGTCATCCCAGGGGGAACCTCCCCATATCCTCGGGTCCTTTGTAGCGGCGCTCTCCAAAGAATACTAGCCACCAAGAGTACTCCTGTTGGCCAGTATTCCATTTATGAGTGTTCTTGTTATTTTTCCATATTTTTAAGTAATCTGAGAAAACAAATATTTTTATTAATTTAGTTTGCAAGCAATCTTTGAAATAAACTAAGGTAAACACTGATATTCACGGAAAATAATAAAATCTGTTTAAGGTGTAAATAGCAACGAAATATTGTTTTTATGGCCTCTTCACTCAGTTTTGTAAATAACTAATTTATATATATATATATATATATATATATATATATATATATATATATATATACATATATATATATATATATATATATATATATATATATATATATATATATATATTGTCGCGTGTTATTGGTTCGCGGCCAATAATTTTAATGTTCCGGGGAAGTGTAAACGCAATGTCTTTTAATTTAAGTTAAAAGTGTTTATTTAATTAAATAAAATGCACAATAATCAGTTAACACTTTCACTAATTTTAATTGTCACTATTAAAATTATCTAACACTTGTCCATAAATTTATTATCGCAATTGTCTTCTAAATTACTTCACTATTACGAAACACACTTTTCTACTACTCGAAGAATATCGCTTCCCACACACAATCGCAGTTCTTCTCGCGGTCGAATGAATGATTCTCCCCATTCATTCAGCTCGCCTTTATATAGGGTCTCTACCTATTCACCCATTTCTCGCACATTGGCGAATGTTCTACCGAGAGGTACCTGGTAGGTTCGAGCAAGTTCATGAATGGAGTGACGTCACTTGCAGATGTTGATCATGCTTGTTGGATTCTCGTGGGTTCGAGTAAATTCATTCGTTGACGTTCTTAATGATGATGAAAACAATTGCAACAGTAGCTCGCAGAATTATTTGTACATGTAATTATTTGTACATGTAACACTGCCCCCACCTCAGTTCTTTTCGCCCCGAAAAGATGTGTCGCTATTTGTAGTCAATTCTCCCTGGGTGTAATATGGGGCAAGACGGTCCAGATGCACGATTTTCATTTTAGCTCTCGGCTTACGATGTTCCTGTATTCGGTATACGACGTCGTTGATTCGCTTTGTAACTCGGTATGGTCCCTCCCAATTATGTTGCAACTTTGGAGACCTACCCTTTCGCCGTTGCGGGTTATAAAGCCACACCAAGTCATCTTGCTGGAAGCCAGTAGAATTAGCCTTTAGATCATACCTGGTCTTCATGCGGTCAGTAGCCGATTCGAGGTGTTTTCGCACTGTCCGATGTATCTGGTTCAACCGTTGTCTTAGATCACTTGCGTACTCCGAGACCGTTTGGGGTTTCTCAGGGGTTGTTCCGAACTTTATATCGGCTGGCAAACGAATAGTCTTTCCAAAAATGACTTTGGCTGGGGCTTGGCCTGTCGATGCATGTTCAGCGGCTCTATATGCCATTAAAAATAGTGGGATATGTCGGTCCCAGTCCCTTTGGTTCTCGTCAACCATTTTGGCCAAGTGTTTATTGAGCGTGCCGTTGAAACGTTCGACCATTCCATCGGATTGGGGATGCAGCGGTGTTGTCCTCGTTTTCCGTATTCCCAGCTGCTCGCACATTTCGCTAAAAACTAGTGACTCAAAGTTTCGGCCTTGATCCGAATGTAGTTCACAAGGCACGCCGTACCTACTGACCCAATTTAACACTAGCTGTTCGGCTACAGTAGTTGCTTCCTGGTTGGGAATGGGGTAGACCTCGGGCCACTTGCTGAAATAATCAGCTACAACCAGCGTGTATCGATTTCCCCATTCAGATTCAGGAAAGGGTCCAGCGATGTCAACAGCAATCCTTTCGAATGGCACGCCTACGTTATAGGTTTGCATTTGTCCTCTCAGTCGTCGCTTTGGGCCTTTGACGGAAGCGCAAATTGTGCATCTGCGGCACCAGTCCTCTACGTCTTCTCGAGCGTGGAGCCAGTAGAATCTTTCCCGCAATTTCGCTAAGGTTTTGTTAATACCAAGATGGCCTCCCGAGGATCCTTCATGCATTTCCTTTACCACATCGTGGATTCGGCTTTTGGGTAGTATAGTTTGCATCCTATAGGAGCTGCCATCCGCCGTTTCCCATTTCCGCTTGAGTACGCCACCCTCCACCTGTAGGGAGTTCCATTGTGCCCAATAGCTTTTCAGGGTTGCGCCATGCATCGAAACGTCCTTCCACTCCGGTCGCCCAGTCGTCTCCTTCCATACGAGCAATGGTCCGATGTCTTCATCGGCTAGCTGGGCATTTCGAATCTCCTCCGATGACCAACCTTCATCGAATTCGGCCGTTATCACTCGCAGATCAACGGGCGGCTCCTTTTCCTCAATCCGTTGGCAATGTTTGCAGTTAGCTGGACATGGATGACGAGATAGGGCGTCAGCAGTTCCATGAACTCTGCCCTTGTGAAGCAGTTGGGGCCTCACTAGGTCTGGTCGGATCATCGATCGGGTTGCACCAGTGTCGTTTGTTAGGGTGCATTGTTCTTCATCAACTTGACCAGGAAGGCATCTGTCTGCTTCTCCACGATGTTGCCTTGGCACGGTGCTGGGGATGTCGATACTCCTACCCAACGTTCGCCCCACGAAGTTGGCCCTTGCAGTTTGATGGGCCTCCATTCTAGGCTCCTGACACGGTCTGGATCTCCACCACCCTGGACAATAGCTCGGTCTTCTTCCCTTCTTGCAGTCTCTTTGCAGGTGCCCTTTTTCCCCGCAATTCCAGCATCTAGGCGCACCATTCACCTGCAGCTCTCGCTCAATTCCCACGCGCTCACACCTGCAATTATCTGCCACTACCTCGCAAACCCGGGCAGTGGTACGGGTCACATTTTTGGCTGCCTCAAAATTTAAACTATAAGCCAATGCATCCTTGACTGTTTGCTTTTGAGCTAACCGCACGGCTTGTTGCAATTCCTTGTCCTTTAAGGCGCTGATGAATGCTTCTGCTGCTACGTCATCTCGATGTTCTGGGTCGTACGCTGGGTAAGCCAACAGTGCCAGTCGCTCAATGTCTTGTGCTAGCTGCTGCAAGGTTTCGCCAGACTTCTGCATCCGATGCCGTAGCTGTGCCCGGTAAATCTGCTTCAGATGATCGTCTCCATAACGCATGTCCAGCGCATTCATTATAGCAGCCGGGTTTGAATGCAGCTCCACGGGGATAGTCTGCAAAAGCTCGGCAGCTGGGCCTCTTAGAGCAAGAATTAACGCAGTTGCTCGTTCCTGCTCATTCCAGTGATTTATCCTAGCGGCTGCTTCAAACTGGATTTTGTAAATAGTCCAGACCGTTTGCCCATCGAATATTGGTGCTTGCACATTCCTAGATGAGCTTTGCGCTGCGGTTATAAGCGAGGCTGGTGAAATAGTTACTACTGCCTTCGCTGCTTCCAATTCTTTTTTCACTTTTTCCATCTCAATGTTCATTCTCTCTTCGACCTGGCTGACCTTTTCCTCGACCTGGTAAACCTTTTCCTCGACGCCTTTAATTTGTTTGTTCAGGCTGCCGAGCTCCGCTTTTTTTTTGGCGGACTGTTTTTGAAAATCTGCCTTGATTTCGATCGCTTGTTGGTCTAGCTTCGCTGATTGTTCATTTAACTTCGCTGATTGTTCATTTAACTTCGCTGATTGTTCATCAAGCTTCGTAGTTAAATTGGATGACTGTTCACTTAGCTTCGCAGTTAAACTGGATGACTGTTCATCTAGCTTCGCAGTCAGACTGGATGACATCAGCATTAACATTTGCATCAGCGCATTTTCTGGCTCCTTTGATTTGGGTGTTTCTACTTCTCCACCTTCTGCGCCTTTTTCCGCATCTGAGAGCTCACCCGAATCCAGATTCACGCCTTCCGACTCGATCGCGTCATGCAAGCGTGCAATCAGTATGGCCTTTGTACCTTGTGTGGCCAGATTCCACTGTTCCAACTCCTCCTTGAGCTCCGATATGGTCAATTCCTTAATTTTTAAGTTTAAGCTTCGTGGCATTTTTAATGTTTCTTTAAATTTTACTATTGTGCACTATGAAAATGTTCAAATTTTCACTTTCAAAATTTTTCTTTCGCACTTCTTGACACCATTGTCGCGTGTTATTGGTTCGCGGCCAATAATTTTAATGTTCCGGGGAAGTGTAAACGCAATGTCTTTTAATTTAAGTTAAAAGTGTTTATTCAATTAAATAAAATGCACAATAATCAGTTAACACTTTCACTAATTTTAATTGTCACTATT